>CAXITT010000183.1:736354-773906 GCA_964033795.1 Lymnaea stagnalis | reverse complement strand
CTCCTTGGACTAAGTTAAAGTAACTCTATGTTTGTAGGGCTACCTCCTTGGACTAAGTTAAAGTAACTCTATGGCTGTAGGGCTATCTCCTTGGACTAAGTTAAAGTAACTCTATGTTTGTAGGGCTACCTCCTTGGACTAAGTTAAAGTAACTCTATGTTTGTAGGGCTACCTCCTTGGACTAAGTTAAAGTAACTCTATGTTTGTAGGGCTACCTCCTTGGACTAAGTTAAAGTAACTCTATGGCTGTAGGGCTATCTCCTTGGACTAAGTTAAAGTAACTCTATGTTTGTAGGGCTACCTCCTTGGACTAAAATAAAGTAAATTTATTTTTATATCTTCATAAAAGAATGACTTGAGTCGTATGGCGATGACTTAAGTCGTATGGTGATGACTTAAGTCATATGGCAGAATGGGCTCCGATATCTCCAGGCCAAGAGTAAGTAGAATGGACATTGTGGGATATCATGGAATTCTGTTGAGTAACACCTTCAAGTCAAAGGCGGTTTGTTCTGTAGCCAGAGTAGCACGGTATAGGACAGTTTGGCAGTCTGTTGCCAGAGTAGCACGGTATAGGACAGTTTGGCAGTCTGTTGCCAGAGTAGCACGGTATAGGACAGTTTGGCAGTCTGTTGCCAGAGTAGCACGGTATAGGACAGTTTGACAGTCTGTTGCCAGAGTAGCACGGTATAGGACAGTTTGACAGTCTGCTGCCAGAGTAGCACGGTATAAGATAGTTAGGCAGTCTGTTGCCAGAGTAGCACGGTATAGGACAGTTTGGCAGTCTGTTGCCAGAGTAGCACGGTATAAGATAGTTAGGCAGTCTGTTGCCAGAGTAGCACGGTATAGGACAGTTTGGCAGTCTGTTGCCAGAGTAGCACGGTATAAGATAGTTAGGCAGTCTGTTGCCAGAGTAGCACGGTATAGGACAGTTTGGCAGTCTGTTGCCAGAGTAGCACGGTATAACATAGTTAGGCAGTCTGTTGCCAGAGTAGCACGGTATAGGACAGTTTGGCAGTCTGTTGCCAGAGTAGCACGGTATAGGATAGTTAGGCAGTCTAAGGATCATTTTTTTACTTACTGTAAATTGTCAGCCCAGAGATATTTGCGATTGTGGCAGACAGAGGCGGATAATTAGACAGACAGGTTAAGGAGAAATTCACGATAATAGTTTTTATCTGATAATTAAGTTATCATATTCAGTCTCCAAACCGTAAGTTTCTAATTTTTTAAAAAATGTCACATTTTTTATTAGCAATTTACTTTTTTGTAAGAGCATATGTTTTTACATTGAAATGTATCAAAACTTTATGGACATTAAAATCTGTTTTATGTTACCTATTGCACAGATAAGCAACAAAAAAAATTAATAAGTTAATAAAAAAATTAATTAACAGGTTCATGAAGGAAAAGTGTAAATATAACCGGGCCACGAACAAAAGTGCGGGACACTCTGTAATAGACAATTAAGTGTAGCCTCTAATCACAATTTGAATGGGTTCGTTTTAAATAGCATCGATATTTTGATTAAACTTATTTGGGCATTTGTAATCATCCTTATTTCAATTTAACTTTAAAAAATTATTGATACAATTTATTTATTTCTATTTTCAATGGTCTCCTTCCTCAAAAATCCAAGTGTGGCAAGAAGTCAGTTGAGTATCCAAGGGAGGTAAGTACTGTACACTTATGGGGAATTACAGGCATAGAAGAACTACCCAGCAGAAAAGGCCCGCTCGAATAGAAAAATAAAATGGGTTGGGGTGGGGGGGGGGAGAGGGGGGTGAAGATGCAATCACTCTGTAAAAATATAAAAGAAATATGGTGTCAACTCATTTAAGCGTTTAAGTCCAGTAGGAAAGGAAATGACCAAGAACATTAACTCATTTCACATCCTACAAGATTCTAACGAAGGAAATGCTAAACTAAACAAATATTTCTGGAATTGTTGTGTTCTATTTATCAGTCTTCATATATCTAACACCTCTCCCCCCAATCCCCCCCCCCATCTCAACTTCTACTCTTCAACTTCAATAATCATCTCAACTTCTACTCTTCAACTTCAATAATCATCTCAACTTCTACTCTTCAACTTCAATAATCATCTCAACTTCTACTCTTCAACTTCTACTCTTCAACTTCAATAATCATCTCAACTTCTACTCTTCAACTTCAATAATCATCTCAACTTCTACTCTTCAACTTCAATAATCATCTCAACTTCTACTCTTCAACTTCAATAATCATCTCAACTTCTACTCTTCAACTTCAATGATCATCTCAACTTCTACTCTTCAACTTCAATAATCATCTCAACTCTCAAGAAATTGTTTCACTTGATCGTTCAGTTCGTGACGGAATAGGGCAAGTGTCCCCACCTATGGACTAAGTTTAGCCACTGTCGACTTAGCCACTGTCGACTTAGTCACTGTCGACTTAGCCACTGACGACTTAGCCACTGTCGACTTAGCCACTGTCGACTTAGACACTATAGACTTATCTTTTATCCACTGTAGACTTAAAATATAAGGATAAAAATAATCAATTTATTTCCCCTAGAAACATAGCCTGTTCAAGGTTTTTTCGTCTACCTCTACTTCTACCGTTACATCAGAAGTCACGTTATGTTTAAGGCAGCTAATGTACGTGTTTTTTTGTTTTGTTTTTTTTTTGGTTGCCAGTTTCCATAAATTTTATTTGGATCAATAACAGAATTGTAATATAAATGATCTATATCGTATGGCTTTTCTTGAAGCTTCATGCTGTGATCTTAACTTTGTGCTTCGCTACATATTGCAGTTTTTTCACGCTACTTTAATTCTGTCGATATTTCCTCTTGTTTGATTTGACTTTCTCACTTCTGCCAACTGGTCGTCTTGTTTGCTTTGATACCCACTCGATTGACTTTCTCACTTCTGCCAACTGGTCGTCTTGTTTGCTTTGATACCCACTCGATTGACTTTCTCACTTCTTTGACTTTCTCACTTCTGCCAACTGGTCGTCTTGTTTGCTTTGATACCCACTCGATTGACTTTCTCACTTCTGCCAACTGGTCGTCTTGTTTGCTTTGATACCCACTCGATTGACTTTCTCACTTCTGCCAACTGGTCCTCTTGTTTGATTTGATACCCACTCGATTGACTTTCTCACTTCTACCACCTGGTCCTCTTGTTTGCTTTGATACCCACTCGATTGACTTTCTCACTTCTGCCAACTGGTCGTCTTGTTTGATTTGATACCCACTCGATTGACTTTCTCACTTCTGCCAACTGGTCGTCTTGTTTGCTTTGATACCCACTCGATTGACTTTCTCACTTCTGCCAACTGGTCGTCTTGTTTGCTTTGATACCCACTCGATTGACTTTCTCACTTCTACCACCTGGTCGTCTTGTTTGCTTTGATACCCACTCTATTGACTTTCTCACTTCTGCCAACTGGTCGTCTTGTGAGAGAGTTAACAAATCATATGGATATATTTGACTTGGCTTTGTAAAACGAGACACTATTTCCTCGCCTGTATAAATTAGATTATTAGACAATGTTGATTTGTACTTGACTGATACGTGATAGGACATTATTACTTTGAACAGATATTAGGCTAATATGAGATACTGACATGTATTATATCATCTATTAGGGCTAATATGAGATACTGACATGTATTATATCATCTATTAGGGCTAATATGAGAGACTGACATGTATTATATCATCTATTAGGGCTAATATGAGAGACTGACATTTATTATATCATCTATTTGGGCTAATATGAGAGACTGACATGTATTATATCATCTATTTGGGCTAATATGAGAGACTGACATGTATTATATCATCTATTAGGGCTAATATGAGAGACTGACATGTATTATATCATCTATTAGGGCTAATATGAGATACTGACATGTATTATATCATCTATTAGGGCTAATATGAGATGACATCTTTTACATCATCTATAATGTTCAAAATCATTTGTACTCGAAGGTTTTAAAAGAGAAATCGAAAACTTTTTCCCAGAGATCAAGTCTGATAGATTTGTATGCGCCCAATTTCGCCTTCCGCTCTGAAGCGCTTATCGCGATCAATGAGTACAGGGTGCGCCATGCAGTGCCGCCTCTGGATATGAGGTACATTCATTATATGTTTCATATGCCGTATATGTTTCATATGAATGCGAGGTTATAATTGTATAGTTAAATCTTTTTCTTCTAATGCAGCGGTTCTCAACCTGTGGGTCGCGAAACCCCTTTGGGGGTCGCGGGACCCTTTTCCAGTGGTCGCCTAAGACCATCTGAAAACACATATCATTAGTTCTATGAAGTAGCAACGAAAATAATTGTGTGGCTGGGGGTCGCCACGACACGACAAACTGTATTAAAGGGTCGCGGCACTAGAAAGGTTGAGAGCCACTGTTCTAAATGTAATTAAACCTAGCCACAACTCATCACTTACAACACATAACTAATTACTCTTACATAACACAACTCATCCCTCTTACATAACACAGATCATCCCATTAACACGACACCACTCATTCCTCTGACACGATACAATTCATCACCCTAACATGACCCAACTCATCACTCTAACATGACACAACTCATCACTCTGACATGACAACCACATATCTGACAGCCAACAAATGAGACGCCCCATGAATGTATAAATAAAATTGCCGCCTGTGGCGGACCAGTAAAAAGACTTTTTGGCGCCCCTGGTCAAACAATAAAACAAGTTGACATCAGATAGTTTAGATACAATAAAACAAGTTGACATCAGATAGTTTAGATACAATCAAACAAGTTGACATCAGATAGTTTAGATACAATAAAACAAGTTGACATCAGATAGTTTAGATACAAAAAACAAGTTGACATCAGATAGTTAAGATAAAATAAAACAAGTTTACATCAGATAGTTTAGATACAATCAAACAATGTGACAGCTGTTTGTCCTTCCCATTTTAAGACATTCTGTTTCAGTGAAAAGCTGAGTGCTATCGCTGACAGGTGTGCCAATAAAATTGTTGAGACGGGAAACCTACATTACAAACCGATGTCATGTGTGGGACAATGCATTGCCTGGAGTTCAAGGGAGATCAGTGGTAGAATACTTCATTCCCTTTGTCGACAGATTTGTTTACGTTGGCGTGGTTTAGTTGTTACGACAATCTGACCACGACAATCTGACCCCGACAATCTGACCCCGACAATCTGACCACGAAAATCTGACCACGACAATCTGACCCCGACAATCTGACCACGACAATCTGACCACTGTTTCTTTAACATTAATTAAGTTACAATTATCTTTATAAAACTCACGGTCGGACTCGTCCTTTGTCCTTAAGTGGCGTCCTTAAGACTGGACCTGCTGGACCATGTAAAGACTGGACCTGGTGGATAATGTGAATAATAGATGTAAAGACTGGACCTAGTGGACCATGTAAAGACTGGACCTGGTGGACCATGTAAAGACTGGACCTGGTGGACCATGTAAAGACTGGACCTGGTGGACCATGTAAAGACTGGACCTGGTGGACCATGTAAAGACTGGACCTGGTGGACCATGTAAAGATTGGACCTGGTGGACCATGTAAAGACTGGACCTGGTGGACCATGTAAAGACTGGACCTGGTGGACCATGTAAAGACTGGACCTAGTGGACCATGTAAAGACTGGACCTGGTGGACTATGTAAAGACTGGACCTGGTGGACCATGTAAAGACTGGACCTGGTGGACCATGTAAAGACTGGACCTGGTGGACCATGTTAACACTGGACCTGGTGGACCATGTAAAGACTGGGCCCGGTGGATCACGTGACCAATAACCATTTGATTTACTCTCAATATGTTTTCACAGCTAGAGAGCTCATTAACCAGTGGTACACTGAAGCTAAAAATAGCATGGACGATGTCAAAAAGCCGGATGGACAGAAATTATCTGGTGAGTTTATTAGTTGAATGACGTCACTTGACACTCGTGTTAACAAATACAATATTTGAACATTACCAAACGTGTCATGTACCAGATTTCCCTATAAGCCAAGTAGGCTTAAGCCTCCTAATCTAAGCGACTTCAAAATAGAATGTTAACACATTTGATCGATTACCGTGCTTATTTTTATGTATGTAAATAGATAAAATTATAATTTTTTTTTAAATCTCCAATAATTTACTATAAGTATAATAACGCACACCATGGTGATACTAAAAGTTGACACCAGTGAAAGCATGGCTGATGTGGTGTTTATGGCTGATTTGGTGTTTATGGCTGATTTGGTGTTTATGGCTGATTTGGTGTTTATGGCTCATTTGGTGTTTATGGCTCATTTGGTGTTTATGGCTGATTTGGTGTTTATGGCTCATTTGGTGTTTATGGCTGATTTGGTGTTTATGGCTGATTTGGTGTTTATGGCTCATTTGGTGTTTATGGCTGATTTGGTGTTTATGGCTCATTTGGTGTTTATGACTGCTTGGTGTTAAATTATTTAACTCCTGTGCTGAATATTTATTCAATAATTCATTGTAGATGTGGCGCGTTTTTTTGGAAAAATTAAATGAAAAATAATTTTCTAGTATCCAACATTTACAGAACATCCCAGTCTATGATTATACTTCTGTTCTATTGCTAGAATCAAACATTTACAGAACATCCCAGTGTATGATTATACTTCTGTTCTATTGCTAGAATCAAACATTTACAGAACATCCCAGTCTATGATTATACTTCTGTTCTATTGCTAGAATCAAACATTTACAGAACATCCCAGTCTATGATTATACTTCTGTTCTATTGCTAGAATCAAACATTTACAGAACATCCCAGTCTATGATTATACTTCTGTTCTATTGCTAGAATCAAACATTTACAGAACATCCCAGTCTATGATTATACTTCTGTTCTATTGCTAGAATCAAACATTTACAGAACATCCCAGTCTATGATTATACTTCTGTTCTATTGCTAGAATCAAACATTTACAGAACATCCCAGTCTATGATTATACTTCTGTTCTATTGCTAGAATCAAACATTTACAGAACATCCCAGTCTATGATTATACTTCTGTTCTATTGCTAGAATCAAACATTTACAGAACATCCCAGTCTATGATTATACTTCTGTTCTATTGCTAGAATCAAACATTTACAGAACATCCCAGTCTATGATTATACTTCTGTTCTATTGCTAGAATCAAACATTTACAGAACATCCCAGTCTATGATTATACTTCTGTTCTATTGCTAGAATCAAACATTTACAGAACATCCCAGTCTATGATTATACTTCTGTTCTATTGCTAGAATCAAACATTTACAGAACATCCCAGTCTATGATTATACTTCTGTTCTATTGCTAGAATCAAACATTTACAGAACATCCCAGTCTATGATTATACTTCTGTTCTATTGCTAGAATCAAACATTTACAGAACATCCCAGTCTATGATTATACTTCTGTTCTATTGCTAGAATCAAACATTTACAGAACATCCCAGTCTATGATTATACTTCTGTTCTATTGCTAGAATCAAACATTTACAGAACATCCCAGTCTATGATTATACTTCTGTTCTATTGCTAGAATCAAACATTTACAGAACATCCCAGTCTATGATTATACTTCTGTTCTATTGCTAGAATCAAACATTTACAGAACATCCCAGTCTATGATTATACTTCTGTTCTATTGCTAGAATCAAACATTTACAGAACATCCCAGTCTATGATTATACTTCTGTTCTATTGCTAGAATCAAACATTTACAGAACATCCCAGTCTATGATTATACTTCTGTTCTATTGCTAGAATCAAACATTTACAGAACATCCCAGTCTATGATTATACTTCTGTTCCATTGCTAGAATCAAACATTTACAGAACATCCCAGTCTATGATTATACTTCTGTTCTATTGCTAGAATCAAACATTTACAGAACATCCCAGTCTATGATTATACTTCTGTTCTATTGCTAGAATCAAACATTTACAGAACATCCCAGTCTATGATTATACTTCTGTTCTATTGCTAGAATCAAACATTTACAGAACATCCCAGTCTATGATTATACTTCTGTTCTATTGCTAGAATCAAACATTTACAGAACATCCCAGTCTATGATTATACTTCTGTTCTATTGCTAGAATCAAACATTTACAGAACATCCCGGTGTATGATTATACTTCTGTTCCATTGCTAGCATCAAACATTTACAGAACATCCCAGTCTATGATTATACTTCTGTTCTATTGCTAGAATCAAACATCTATAGAACGTCCTAGTGTATGATTATACTTCTGTTCCATTGCTAGCATCAAACATTTACAGACCGTCCTGGTGTATGATTATACTTCTGTTCCATTGCTAGCATCAAACATTTACAGACCGTCCTGGTGTATGATTATACTTCTGTTCCATTGCTAGCATCAAAAATTTACAGACCGTCCTAGTGTATGATTATACTTCTGTTCCATTGCTAGTTTCAAAAATTTACAGAAATTTACTGGGGCCTGATTATACTTCTGTTCCCTTGCTTGTAGTATCAAACATTTACAGAACTTCCTAGGGTCTGATTAAACTTCTGTTCCATTGCTAGTTTCAAACATTTACAGAACATCCTGGGGCCTCATTATACTTCTCTTCCATTGCTATTACTTTGAATTTAATATCCAAAATAAAATGAAATAACTTGGTTTTATAACTCTAATGACATATTATTAACCAGGCAACTTGTCCTAACCCTAATGACATATTATTAACCAGGCAACTTGTCCTAACCCCAATGACATATTATTAACCAGACATCTTGTCCTAACCCTAATGACATATTATTAACCAGGCAACTTGTCCTAACCCTAATGACATATTATTAACCAGGCAACTTGTCCTAACCCTAATGACATATTATTAACCAGGCAACTTGTCCTAACCCCAATGACATATTATTAACCAGGCAACTTGTCCTAACCCTAATGACATATTATTAACCAGGCAACTTGTCCTAACCCCAATGACATATTATTAACCAGGCAACTTGTCCTAACCCCAATGACATATTATTAACCAGGCAACTTGTCCTAACCCTAATGACATATTATTAACCAGGCAACTTGTCCTAACCCTAATGACATATTATTAACCAGGCAACTTGTCCTAACCCTAATGACATATTATTAACCAGGCAACTTGTCCTAACCCCAATGACATATTATTAACCAGACATCTTGTCCTAACCCTAATGACATATTATTAACCAGGCAACTTGTCCTAACCCTAATGACATATTATTAACCAGGCAACTTGTCCTAACCCTAATGACATATTATTAACCAGGCAACTTGTCCTAACCCTAATGACATATTATTAACCAGGCAACTTGTCCTAACCCTAATGACATATTATTAACCAGGCAACTTGTCCTAACCCTAATGACATATTATTAACCAGGCAACTTGTCCTAACCCTAATGACATATTATTAACCAGGCAACTTGTCCTAACCCTAATGACATATTATTAACCAGGCAACTTGTCCCAGTTGCTAAGGAAAGGAAGCAGAGTTGTTGGCATCGGCGTGTCGTTACGGAGGCCCAAGGACGGACTTGTGTGTTATTTGGCCTACTTTTATCCGCCAGGCAATGTGGACTCCCAGGCGACCAATGTGCTACCAAGAACAAACAGTGGATTGAAAATCTATCAAGGTATATTGGAGACATATACCGGCATGGGCGCCCGCAGGTAGGGGCAGGGGGGGGCACATATGCCGGTCATTAATCGCACTACAAAAACATCTGACATTTTGTAAAGGGAATCATTTGCATATTCCGAAAATGCAACGTGTTTTCAACCAGGGGCGACCCTCCAAACTTGAGCTTGTGGCCCGTCGGATGTCTTCTTCTCTTGTCTTTGAGGCTATTTCAGAAACTCTCTAAGTTTGACCTGAAAGTTGGGTTGGTTTTCATTTCCTCTGCATACAATTCTTAGTTCCTGTTTAAAGTTTCCCACATCCACCTTGTTCCACGTGAAGCTCTTAGGTTTTTGGGTCCCGGTTCCCACATCCACCTTGTTCCACGTGAAGCTCTTGGGTTTTGGGGGTCCGGTTCCCACATCCACCTTGTTCCACGTGAAGCTCTTGGGTTTTGGGGGCCCGGTTCCCACATCCACCTTGTTCCACATGAAGCTCTTGGGTTTTAGGGGCCCGGTTCCCACATCCACCTTGTTCCACATGAAGCTCTTGGGTTTTGGGGGCCTATGCTTGAACGGTCGTAAAAGTGTGTCATACAATACAATGTCATGGTCACGTTTTCCTATTGGCGGTAGGACGGTTTGCAGCGTACTGTAAAGGTTGGATGCGTTGTCATGACGCTATCTAAGATGGTGTCTTCTCTGGTGGGGAAGTCGATGCGTTGTCATGACGCTATCTAAGATCGTGTCTTCTCTAGTGGGGAAGTCGATGCATTGTCATGACGCTATCTAAGATGGTGTCTTCTCTAGTGGGAAAGTCTATTTGTTGATCAAAGCCATTCTCTGCAACTACGTTCAGTTGTCTGCAACTATGTTCAGTTGTCTGCAACGGCTTACAGCATAAATGAAAAGCTGAATAGTTCTTCAGAGTTATACAACGCTTGAGGTGAAAGGCAAAAATTACCTACCTTGTCAAAATGATCAATAAATTGATCGTTGGCCCTTAATATAGAGAAGAAGGTGTAACATTCCAAGAGAGATCACCTACCTTGGCAGGTGTAACATTCCAAGAGAGATCACCTACCTTGGCAGGTGTAACATTCCAAGAGAGATCACCTACCTTGTCAGGGGTAACATCCCAAGAGACGATCGTAAAAAGCATAAGCAGAAAGTAGTCTTTCCCGCTTTTAGCACGGCGCTCCGCCATCTTGAAAATTAGTCACTACACATCGCGATCCAAAGCAAACTCCAGCATTTCCCCCATTGGCCAAGTCAGAGAAGCTGGGCTGGTCCCATGTCGTCCTCTGTGTTGGAGTGAACTGCCTACAGGGTTGGGGCATGGAAGGGGTGTGGACTACGGAATCACGATAAAACAGGGCGACATGTTTGGCTTTCAGACCGCATGGGCAAGGGAAATCACTCTAAACCTTTATCCACAAATTAACGATGACTTCATTACTTTCCTTCTTGGTTTAACCGCACATTTAAAATATATTTACAGATGTTAAAAAAACAATTAGGTTCAAATGAGTAATCTCAGATCTTCAATGAAACTTTTAAAACAATGTAGTTGTAACGAACTTCCTTTTAAGGAGGATTTCAACGTTGCCAAACTCACGCAGTAGGTGCATGGTTCGTTTGTTATCTAGAGTCTAGGGATAAAACACTTTTCTAAGGAATACTTTGGGCAACACTGGGTGAAGACAAACAATAACACACCAGGTTGAACACACTTAACTACTTGATTTACCCGGCCACGCTGGGTGACGACTTCATCCACAGCCAGACCACGATCACAAACCCAGGGGACCAGGGGATCAAATGATCCCCATCCCAACTCATCACATGCAACCCACATCCTGACCCCGCCCACAAACCCAGGGGATCAAATGATCCCCACCCCAACTCCTCATATGTCACCCACAGCCTGACCACGCCCACAAGCTCAGGGGAATCACAATAACTTTGAAATAACTCTTAAAGTTAAAGGATTTATATGAATACGGCTAGGTCAAGAGGAGCCAAATTTCCTCTGTTTAACGGCTAGGTCATGAGGAGCCAAATTTCCTCTGATTAGTGTAACGTCTAGGTCAAGAGGAGCCAAATTTCAAATGTTTTAGTGTAACGGCTAGGTCGAGAGGAGCCAAATTTCCTCTGTTTTAGTGTAACGGCTAGGTCGAGAGGAGCCAAAATTCAGGGTGTTTGCCATAAGCTACCCTGCATTTTGAAAACATAAAACATTTTCCGGTGAGGGAGTCAACACCCTCCCCAAACCACTCCAGACTTTCACTGGAGACATCTGATAGTTATATGAGGAGATGTTCTATCTTCTGATAGTTATATGAGGAGATGTTCTATCATCTGATAGTTATATGAGGAGATGTTCTATCATCTGATAGTTATATGAGGAGATGTTCTATCATCTGATAGTTGTATGAGGAGATGTTCTATCATCTGATAGTTATATGAGGAGATGTTCTATCATCTGATAGTTATATGAGGAGATGTTCTATCATCTGATAGTTATATGAGGAGATGTTCTATCTTCTGATAGTTATATGAGGAGATGTTCTATCATCTGATAGTTATATGAGGAGATGTTCTATCATCTGATAGTTATATGAGGAGATGTTCTATCATCTGATAGTTATATGAGGAGATGTTCTATCATCTGATATTTGTTTGAGGAGATGTTCTATCATCTGATAGTTATATGAGGAGATGTTCTATCTTCTGATAGTTATATGAGGAGATGTTCTATCATCTGATAATTATATGAGGAGATGTTCTATCATCTGATAATTATATGAGGAGATGTTCTATCATCTGATAATTATATGAGGAGATGTTCTATCTTCTGATAGTTATATGAGGAGATGTTCTATCATCTGATAATTATATGAGGAGATGTTCTATCATCTGATAATTATATGAGGAGATGTTCTATCATCTGATAATTATATGAGGAGATGTTCTATCATCTGATAATTATATGAGGAGATGTTCTATCTTCTGATAATTATATGAGGAGATGTTCTATCATCTGATAATTATATGACGAGATGTTCTATCTTCTGATAATTATATGAGGAGATATTCTATCTTCTGATAATTATATGAGGAGATGTTCTATCTTCTGATAGTTATATGAGGAGATGTTCTATCATCTGATAATTATATGAGGAGATGTTCTATCATCTGATAATTATATGAGGAGATGTTCTATCATCTGATAATTATATGAGGAGATGTTCTATCTTCTGATAATTATATGAGGAGATGTTCTATCTTCTGATAATTATATGAGGAGATGTTCTATCTTCTGATAATTATATGAGGAGATGTTCTATCTTCTGATAATTATATGAGGAGATGTTCTATCTTCTGATAATTATATGAGGAGATGTTCTATCTTCTGATAATTATATGAGGAGATGTTCTATCTTCTGATAATTATATGAGGAGATGTTCTATCTTCTGATAGTTATATGAGGAGATGTTCTATCTTCTGATAATTATATGAGGTGATGTTCTATCTTCTGATAGTTATATGAGGAGATGTCCTATCATCTGATATTTATATGAGGAGATGTTCTATCTTCTGATAGTTATATGAGGAGATGTTTTATCTTCTGATAGTTATATGAGGAGATGTTCTATCATCTGATATTTATATGAGGAGATGTTCTATCATCTGATAATTATATGAGGAGATGTTCTATCATCTGATAATTATATGAGGAGATGTTCTATCATCTGATAATTATATGCATAAAAATAAATGCGGACATTTTTTATTTATTTTCCTTATTAGGTTTAATGACATGCAAAGAGTGAACTCACGATCCATCCGGACCCCCGGACCGTGAGGGCACTTGTCTCCCCTGTTTATGAGGTTGGACCGTGAGGGCACTTGTCTCCTCTGTTTATGAGGTTGGCTCTCTTACCAACAAACCATGTTTTACTGTGGCGTTGAAAGTGGTCAGGGCCTATTTAAAGGGCACATTTTTTTAAATATATACTATATGTGGTTGTCTGGCTAGGCAATTATTTTCAGACACATACAAATCGAATTATTAAAATTTGAATTGACTATTTGAATCTATTATCTCATTCAATCAATTATTTTCTTATTCAATCAATTATTGTCTTATTCAATTAATTATTATCTCATTTCATCATTATATTCACACAAACATTAACAAAACTCTAACTGTCAAAAGAAGATTTATTAAATGTTATCTTAAAATTTCAATTAACATATTTCCAAGGAAGTTGATTGAATTAATTGATAACAATTGTTTCAGCCTTATTTTTTTAAAATATTGATTTGTAGCTAACCATGGTCCATGAAACAAATAGTGTTCTTAAAAAAGTTAATTTCACAAGCACAAAACAATGTCCAGAGAATGTATTATAATGGAAACTGCTCCTTTCACTGAGGGTGTGGTTTCGATGATAGGCCAAAGATGGTCATGTTGATGGTCATGTTGATAGGATGAAGATGGTCATGTTGATAGGGTGAAGATGGTCATGTTGATAGGGTGAAGATGGTCATGTTGATAGGACGAAGATGGTCATGTTGAAGTGCTAAAGGGTTATGTTGCAAATTACCTAAGGCTGGTAATTTTAATGGTCTCATGTTGGTAATGTCAATTTAATTTTTGGAATAGATTTCAATTTTGAAATGACCTTGATGGTTATGAATCAATGGTTTCATGATATATTTAAGGTGGTACAGATGATAAAGCCATACAACATTTTTACAAACATTTCGGTGATGTTACTTTTCATTTAAAACATTTACGAAAATGGCGAGTACATTTTTTTTACACTGCCCATTTATTGTGACCCTTTTGGTCTACATTAAAAATAAATTCAAAATACAAGTGGCCTGAAATGACTGGGAATTTAGATTTGTCATATAAAAACACAAATCACATTTGAAGGGGAAAAAACAAAAACAAAAAAACCCTACTTCCAACACGATGCATTGGTCTGTATCAAGAAATACCTCCGTTGATTAGACGTTTTTGAAATTGTGTGAATCACTTCTACGATAAATCCACTCTTTTTATAAACCTCGTTATCTTTTACTCAGGTCGCCGGCTTACTGATGCCACATAACAACACGAGTCTTGCAGTGCAAGCTTGGTGGCACATTCTGTAACATCAATCTGATAGATTAACATCACAAGTCTCGCAGTGTAAGCTTGGTGGCACATTCTGTAACATCACTATTGTGGAACTGCCGGTTTAACATCACAAATACTGTTTCATGTCATAACATCACACGATGGTAACATCACAACTATGGTACTGTGTCATAACATCACACAATGGTAACATCACAACTATGGTACTATGTCATAACATCACACGATGGTAACATCACAACTATGGTACTGTGTCATAACATCACACGATGGTAACATCACAACTATGGTACTGTCATAACATCACACGATGGTAACATCACAACTATGGTACTGTGTCATAACATCACACTATGGTAACATCACAACTATGGTACTATGTCTTAACATCACAAGATGGTAACATCACAACTATGGTACTATGTCATAACATCACACGATGGTAACATCACAACTATGGTACTTTGTTATAACATCACACGATGGTAACATCACAAATGTATTGCTGTCATTTTTGCCTGACAAGAGTCATGTTTGTTCAGTTTATGTCTCCAGTTATGTCATGTAACACAGTGGTCCCCAAACCTTGGGCCGCTACCGATCCGTGGATCAAATGGTACCGGGCCGCGCAAGAAACATTAAATTATTTCCATTTTATTTACTGTGGTGTATTTCTCTTGGGAATGTCCGCCTGTTGCACTGAGAGCATCATATTTGATGGCTAACCGTATTGCTTATGCTAAAAAGCCATTCACTATTGGTGAAGAATTGATCTTGCCTCCACTAAAGACATTTGCCTTGAACTTCAAGGAGAGGCTGCTATTAAAAAAGATAACATATGTGCCTTTGTCGCCTAGCACTGTGACTAGGGCGCATTTAGGTCAACGTTTGATAATTTTACCCCCAAAATAAAAGCGGGCTGCGGTAAAATTATCAACCGACCGGTCCAGGGCGTTAAAAAGTTTGGGGATCACTGATGTAACATACACGGGTTATGTCATGTAACACACAGATTATGTCATGGAACATACACGGATTATGTCAAGTAACATACACAGGTTATGTCATGTAACACACACGGGTTATGTCATGTAACATACACAGATGTCTTGAAATATAAAACTTTTTATAAGCTCATACAAGTTTGGTATTATGTCATTAAACATCATGATATCAATAGTGAACAAATCTTAAATAGAAAACTTCATGAACAAAAATAGAGACATTTGGAATGATCAATTATTCTATTGGGCAGAAATTATAATCATAACACCAATGGAATTATTAGTTTTTAATTTATGCTTGAAATAAATTCTATTTGACCTGTAATTTATAAATTCCATTTGACCAGTTATTTCTCAATTCTATTTGAGCTGTTATTTAATTTCCATTTGACCTTTTATTTATAAATTCCATTGATTTGATCTGTTATTTGGACATTTTACCAAAAGAATAAAATAATAATCAGGAATGAAAGTTCCATAATTTGTTTGCTTGAATAACACTTGAGATAAAAATGTCTTCTCTTACATTTGAGATAAAAATGTCTTCTCTTTACACTTGAGATTAAAGTGTCTTCTCTTACACTTGAGATAAGTGTCTTCTCTTACATTTGAGATAAAAAGAGTCTTCTCTTACATTTGAGATAAAAGTGTCTTCTCTTACATTTGAGATAAAAAATGTCTTCTCTTACTCTTACAGAAGGTTAATAAATGTTTAAAATATTAAACACAAAACAAATTTCATTTCATAACTCAGGCGTGTGAAGATACCTTTACAAAAACAAATCACTAAAATTTATTTTAAATACAAAAGCATATTGTTTATGTACATACAAAGACACAAAGATTTGACACATACACGCAATTAAAGAATTTGACAATGAACCCTTGTATGAAGGTCTTTGAATTTGTACATACAAAACATTGCCTGATGACCACCATTGAATGGTTTGTGTTTGATTTGACTGATTGGTGGCCAAAGATCAATTTTGTTTGATTATGTTTGACTGCTTGATGAGCATCAAAATGGAATGCATTGATTACCAAGTTAGTATTGTGCCATGTCATGTCATGGTCATATTAGAATGTTGGACTTGTGAACCAACTTAAGTACTACATAAACAACACAGCAGACCAAGGCACCAGGCCTCATTGTTGACCGACCATTGAGTCTTTTACATGGTGATGTACACTACTCCACAGTGAGATGGGTCACTTTTACATGGTGATGTACACTACTCAAAAGTGAGACGGGTCACTTTTACATAGTGACGTACACTACTCAAAAGTGAGACGGGTCACTATTACATGTGATTGTACACTACTCAAAAGTGAGACGGGTCACTTTTACATGGTGATGTACACTACTCAAAAGTGAGACGGGTCACTATTACATGTGATTGTACACTACTCAAAAGTGAGACGGGTCACTATTACATGTGATTGTACACTACTCAAAAGTGAGACGGGTCACTTTTACATGGTGATGTACACTACTCAAAAGTGAGACGGGTCACTTTTACATAGTGACGTACACTACTCAAAAGTGAGACGGGTCACTATTACATGTGATTGTACACTACTCAAAAGTGAGACGGGTCACTTTTACATGGTGACGTACACTACTCAAAAGTGAGACGGGTCACTTTTACATGGTGATGTACACTACTCAAAAGTGAGACCTGTCACTTGTTCATGTTGACTACACTACTCAAAAGTGAGACAGGTCACTTGTACATGGTGATGGGTTGTGAAGGCATACGACAATGGGGAGAATACCACAGATGATCTCTCAGACACAAAGCCATAAACTGATCTCTAAGTCATAAACAGATGTCTGAGACATACACCAATCTCCAAGTCATTCACCGGTCTCTCAGTCATACACCTATCTCTCAGTCATACGTTGTCCTCAGATGTATCAACTCCAGTGTGGCAGAAACTCTATAAAAATAATTTTCCAAATAATATGCAAAAAAATGTATCAAAACTCATCACCAGTGTTACACCCCTACCAATGTTGCACTTCACCAGTGTTGCACCCTACCAATGTTGCACTTCACCAGTGTTACACCCCTACCAATGTTGTACTTCACCAGTGTTACACCCCTACCAATGTTGTACTTCACCAGTGTTACACCCCTACCAATGTTGCACTTCACCAGTGTTGCACCCATACTTTTTATTGATCCACACCCCCACCCCCAAATCAATAATTGATAGACAATTACGATGTCAACTTAAACCCAGTTAAAATGTGTCATGGGTTGTCCTCCACTGTCTGTTTGGCACAGCCCAGTGGTTCCTAATCTGTCTGGCACAGCCCAGTGGTTCCAAATATGTCTGGCACAGCCCAGTGGTTCCTAAAATGTTTGGCACAGCCAAGTGGTTCCTAAAATGTCTGGCACAGCCCAGTGGTTCCTAAAATGTCTGGCACAGCCCAGTGGTTCCTAATATGTCTGGCACATCCCAGTGGTTCCTAATCTGTCTGGCACAGCCCAGTGGTTCCTAATCAGTCTGGCACAGCCCAGTGGTTCCTAATCTGTCTGGCACAGCCAAGTGGTTCCTAAAATGTCTGGCACAGCCCAATGTTCCTAAAATGTCTGGCACAGCCCAGTGGTTTCTAAAATGTGTGGCACAGCCCAGTGGTTCCTAAAATATTTTCACTTTGTGTAACTCATTATTTTATAAATTTAAGATAATGTTTTCAATAAATTAAGTATCAATATATCAATGTCAATGGAACTTGCTGACTTCACTGGCAACTTTAAAGTCATCAACTTAAATGGCTTTAAGTTTTCAGTAAAAAGAGCAGCACACACGACAACGTAGTGGCTCTCAGGAAATCATGTCATTGCAGATAAAACGACAATGGAAAAAGTGAAAATGTAGAAAGCTTGGAAATGATTGAATTCATACAAGATCAAGGGACACATGAACTTCCTCTCCTAATGAAAACCTCACGAGTCCAAAATGATACGTGGTCTCAAGTAGACATGAAAAACATGAACAAGCGACGTCCTTACAATCCACAGAATAAATTGATCTCAGAGAGGAAGCACATTGTAGACGCTGTAGCTCCACAAGAGAAGGCCTATTATGTTACAGACTGAGGATAGCTGTGTGTTCTGCACAGCTGAATTTTCTGTAGTGTCCCCTGAAGAAATAAGCATTAAATGTATTACATAACATAACTTTGACATATGGTGTTCTCCTAATGAAGGCACCTATCTCAATTGTTATAACTTTGATAGGTGATGTTGTCCTAATGAACGCACCTATCTCATTTATACATCAGATTAATTGACCCAATTATTTCATTAAAACATTAGAATAATTGACCCAATTATCTCATTTATACATCAGATCCATTGACCCAATTATCTCATTTATAAATCAGATCCATTGACCCAATTATCTCATTTATACATCAGATTAATTGACTCATTTATAAATCAGATCCATTGACCCAATTATCTCATTTATAAATCAGATCAATTGACCCAATTATCTCATTTATACATCAGATGAATTGACCCAATGGTCTCATTTATATCCATCAGATGAATTGACCCACTGATCTCATTTCTACATCAGATGAATTGACCCACCTGACTTTGCACTCTGCGCCATACGTTTATCATCAATAAGTTGTCTGTGATGCCCTACACCCGCCCTACCTTGCGGCTTGTTGCCAAAGTTCTGGAAATACAGTTTTTTTAACAGTTCATAAAATGCATTTACTTTCTGAAAGAGTCAAAATGCAAAAGACAAAAAATAGAAATTATGATTAAATTTTTTTTGTCATTTAAAAACATTTCTTCATTGAAAAATTATAAAAGTTATTGAAAGACATTTCTTCCAGCTCCGTTGTCAAAGTTATAAAAATTATTTCCAGTTAGAGAATTTGTAATACATTATAATTAGTCGGTAGCACATCAAAGTATCAGATACATAGAGTCAGTTGCGCAGTCAGTTACATAGTTAGTAAAGTAACACTTAAAAGTTGGGCCAACCTATATAACAAGTAATAATTATTTTTAAAATCATTACAATGGAACATATTTGTTTTACTGGAATAGAATAATTAGTCAACAAATATGGCCAATACACATTTATTCAACTGATGACACAAACCTGACTCATACAGAATTAGTTAGATTACAAACATGACTCCTACAGAATTAGTTGACAGATTACAAACATGACTCATAAACAATTACAATATATACTCGCTCATAAGTTGAATTTAGAACTATAAAATACAATACTGAAATCAGGGGGTCGGCTTAAATGCCCATAAAACAAAATGGATACAAGGGCAGACACTAATGCCAATTTTCCAGCCACACATTTTCATTGCTATCTGACTCTTTATTTGGTTGTGTCTACAGAACACTAATATATATATATACAGAGGTGTCACTTCAAAGAATTTAATGCATGCGTAGCTGATAATGATACTGCGTATGAAAGAGCAGAACACGTTTTGGTGTCATTCCAAAGGTAAACAAAACTGGTATGTAACATAAAAGTGAGCATCTGACATCTTGACAGGAACACATTGCTAGGAACCAAGAAATATGGAGTCAAATTAGACTATTGTATGGTCGGCTCATATGCGGGTTTTTGCAAAAACTTGCCCCATTTGAAAGCAGTTTTAGAGGGTCGGCTTATTTGCAATGTAGGCTGATATGTGAGGATATGCAGTAGTTGACAGATTACATACATGACTCATAAAGAATTAGTTGACAAATTACAAACATGACTCATAGAAAATTAGTTAGATTACAAACATGACTGAGGGAGAATTAGTTAGATTACAAACATGACTCATAGAGATTTAGTTAGATTACAAACATAACTGATAGAGAATTAGTTAGATTACAAACATGACTCAAAAGAGAATTAGATTACAAACATGACTCATAGAGAATTAGATTACAAACATGACTCATAGAGAATTAGTTAGATTACAAACATGACTCATAGAGAATTAGTTAGATTACAAACATGACTCATAGATTACAAACATGACTCATAGAGAATTAGTTAGATTACAAACATGACTCATAGAGAATTAGTTAGATTACAAACATGACTCATAGAGAATGAGATTACAAACATGACTCATAGAGAATTAGATTACAAACATGACTCATAGAGAATTAGTTAGATTACAAACATGACTCATAGAGAATTAGTTAGATTACAAACATGACTCATAGAGAATTAGTTAGATTACAAACATGACTCATAGAGAATTAGTTAGATTACAAACTTGACTCATACAGAATTAGTTAGATTACAAACATGACTCATAGAGAATTAGATTACAAACATGACTCATAGAGAATTAGATTACAAACATGACTCATAGAGAATTAGTTAGATCACAAACTTGACTCATAGAGAAGTAGATTACAAACATGACTCATAGAGAATTAGATTACAAACATGACTCATAGAGAATTAGATTACAAACATGACTCATAGAGAATTAGTTAGATTACAAACATGACTCATAGAGAATTAGTTAGATTACAAACATGACTCATAGAGAATTAGTTAGATTACAAACATGACTCATAGAGAATTAGTTAGATCACAAACTTGACTCATACAGAATTAGTTAGATTACAAACATGACTCATAGAGAATTAGATTACAAACATGACTCATAGAGAATTAGTTAGATTACAAACATGACTCATAGAGAATTAGATTACAAACATGACTCATACAGAATCAGTTGACACATTGCAGATATTACTCATACAGAATCAGTTGACACATTGCAGATATGACTCATACAGAATCAGTTGACACATTGCAGATATTACTCATACAGAATCAGTTGACACATTGCAGATATGACTCATACAGAATCTGTTGACACATTGCCGATATGACTCATACAGAATCTGTTGACACATTGCAGATATTACTCATACAGAATCTGTTGACACATTGCAGATATTACTCATACAGAATCAGTTGACACATTGCAGATATTACTCATACAGAATCAGTTGACAGATTAGAAACATTAACCCATTTAATAAGTTTCGCCGCAGTGTACATCACCGCGATTTCGTCCCAAGTACGTTTAGCCACTCTCTGCATCACCACTGGTTTGTTTCATTTTTATTAGTATTCCAACTTTTCCTTTCAACTATTTTATTAATAGCTTATCAAACTTTTATTCAGAAGAGTTTCCACTTCCTTTGTGTGAAATTTCAAATGGATTAAACCAGGTTTTGTGTATTCTTTGCTTGTTTTTTTCAGTTAAAAAATTAGTAAACAAAAAACAGCTGATCGAAATGGCTTCATTGAGTAATACTGCTATTTCGATCTATGACTGCGATGAAGCAAGTAAATTAATTAACTTGGATGATTCAAGTTCAAATGCCGATAAAATGATGACAGTGATTACGAAAATTTATTATTTGACAAAACAACTGATGAGGAATATATTCCTCCGACTACAAAGGGACAAAAATTATCCGTTAGGCAGGGGAAAGAAAAAAAATTCTTAACTTGACAATTTCAGGAGCTACTGCAATGAAATTTCCAGTTGTTTTAGATATAAAATAAGACTCATGTAAAAAAAAAATATTAACTTGATTGGATTATTTTTACCTGATTTATGAGCTGGTGAGTAAAGTAAACAAACAATTTTTTTTAATTTAACATTTTTTTTTTTTACATAAACTTGCAATAATACCCCTAAAAAATTTTCTTTCGGTAATTTTTTTTTATCACTTTTTTTATACTAGAAACATATTCCTTTTTCAATTACCTACATTTTGATATGCAGCATGATATAGTTTTGATAAATAGCAAAACGGAGCTTTTCAGTTTAAAATCATCAGGTCGAATAGAATTTTAGTCCCAAAATTTTACTGCGTTCCCTTAAAAAATTGTGACATATTGAATGGGTTAATTATACAGAGTTAGTTAGATTACAAACATTACTCATACAAAATTAGTTGACATATTATAAACATGACTCATACAGAATTAGTTGACATGTTGCAAACATTACTCATACAAAAAAAATGAATACCTGAGATTGAAGATTTGTATTTTGAATGAATGTTTGAACGTTGGTCGTGAGAGCTGTTGTTGTGCTCGTCGTTGTCGTTGGCGGGGTTGTTGTTGGTTTTCTTTTGTACTCTGTAAACCAAATATTGACATGAAGGAAATGTAAACCAAATATTGGCATGAAGGTAATGTTAACCAAATATTGGCATAAAGGTAATGTAAACCTATTATTGATATGAAGGTAATGTTTACCAAATATTGGCATAAAGGTAATGTTAACCAAATATTGGCATAAAGGTAATGTAAACCTAATATTGACAAGAAGGTAATGAAGGTAATATAAACCAAATATTGATAAGTAGGTAATGTAAACAAAATATTGGGATGTAGGTAGTGAAAGTAATGTAATCCAAATATTTTCATGTCGGTAGTGAAGTTAATATCAATATTTTATACTTCATAAATTCTATTTCAGATATGTTTTAAAATCATACGTACATAACATATTCTAGTGCATTCTTAGAACCACTTCTTAGCACCACCATAATACTAACATACTTCACACCCACCTTCCATCATCACCATATAAATAACTTACTTCATACCCACCTTCCAGCGCCACCATAACATTAACATACTTAATACCCAGCACCCATCACCACATTATAATACTAACATACTTAGCATCTACCTTCCAGCACAATTCTATCACTAGCCGGAGCCATGTCATTAGATGCCATACCTACCTTCCAGCACCATTCTATCAATTGCCTGACCCATGTCATTAGATGCCATGCAAACATAATCTCCAAAATCACTTTTCTGCAAGTCTTTGATGTTGAGGTACAAGGTTAGTTTTGTCTCATCTTCAAGCAAGGTGAAGATATCAAGCTGTGGAAGTGACATGATAATGATTAGTGAAGCAAGGTGAAGATATCAAGCTGTGAAAGTGACATGATAATGATTAGTGAAGCAAGGTGAAGATATCAAGCTGTGAAAGTGACATGATAATGATAAGTGAAGCAAGGTGGAAGTAGCACCCAACATCATTCTGTGCAATGAAAGCTCAACATGAACTCCCTGTTAGGCAACTCTCCTCACAACCTCACACACCGTCTATAGACACATTTGTTTCTTGCTATTCCCATTCATAGAGTCACAATTGAGACACAAGACATCATGGTGACAAGCTCACACTAACAACAGTGATTCTCACACCCATGAAAGGAAAATCTATTACAACAGTTACACCCCCAGTTTCCAGTTATTGGTGAAAAAAACAAAAAAACTTTTGAATTTTTTCCAAGAAATAAGATCCGAAAGGTCTTGAAGGCCCATGACAAAGGTGACTGACCGTGACAAAGGTGACTGACCGTGACAAAGGTGACTCACCTTGTATTTTTCTGTGTTACTCAGCTGGCGGTCCTCAAACTTCCAAGCAGCCTCTGCCTGAGGGTAGCCAGACACAGTGCACTCCAGGATAGTGTCTTTGCCAACCATCTGTGTTAATCGCTTGTTCTCTACATGTACTTCTGGGTGAACTGGGTAGCGGTGGATACAATGGGAGACATTGGTCAATACAGTGGGAGGCATCAGTCAATACAATGGAAGGCATTGTTCAATACAGTGAGAGGCATCGGTGAATACAATGGAAGGCATTGTTCAATACATTGTTCAATGCACTGTTCAATACATTGTTCCATACATATAATGGATTTGAATTTAATTACGATATGAAATGTGTTGGGTAAGAATAAATATAGTGAAGACTGGAACAAGGCTTAACTTCGACGAGACAAGGTGAAGGTTGTTTACTTACATTTCACTCTAACCATTGTTGCCCGCTTGACAGAAGGGGGATAACCATTCTCAGCCTCACACTCGTAGACACCTCCACAGAAACGAGTGACGTTGTGAATGACGAGAATTTCACCTGTGTAGCCAATCCCTGGAAGATCAAATCATGCCATTAAGGTTAGAATTGTGACCAAGGCTTTGCTTATTCCAGTAAATTTGGGATAGACTAGCTAATATACTCCGTGTTTCACAGTATTGCGTTCCACAAACAAAACACCAACAGTTTTATGAGCTTATACTGAAGTTAATGGCCTTATAATGTACGAGTCACTACAGATAAAATAAGGTTAAGAGGAGTTGGCCAAAATTACTTAAACACGCCCTATTTTGGGGTATAAACCCAACATCTGACCTATTTTGGGGTATAAACCCAGCATCTGACCTATTTTGGGGTATAAACCCAACATCTGACCTATTTTGGGGTATAAACCCAACATCTGTCCTATTTTGGGGTATTAACCCTACATCTGACCTATTTTGGGTTATTAACCCAACATATGCCCTATTTTGGGGTATAAACCTAACATCTGCCTTATTTTGGGGTATTAACCCAACATCTGACCTATTTTGGGGTATAAACCCAACATCTGTCCTATTTTGGGTTATTAACCCAACATCTGTCCTATTTTGGGGTATTAACCCAACATCTGTCCTATTTTGGGGTATTAACCCAACATCTGATCTATTTTGGGGTATTAACCCAACATCTGCCTTATTTTATTTTGGGGTAGTACCCTTAAAACCCTGCCTTATTTTGGAGTAGCTTTGACTTGTGCTGAAATAATTCAGCTATGAGTGGCAAAAGTCCACTTACAAAAGTAGACATGGCAAAAAGCCCAAACAAAACCATTCAAGTTGACAAGACTTTCCAAGAAACTTATAGCGGCCAGTAATGAAAACTCAGCAGACAAAAGCTGGTCTTGGACAAACTGGTATTTATTCAACAAACCGTGAACCGGTTTCGAATTGGCTACAGAGGAACATGCCTGAAATGAAGCTATAAACGTCAAAGTAGCCGTGTGTGTAAATAAAAGTTGGGGGGAGTGTGTTAACTTTGACGGCCCCACATAATCTAATAGAAATAATTAATCTCGCTCTATCAAAATTGTCTTTTAAATATTTGTTCTTCATTGTGTTGGGGTCACCCCCCCCCCCCCCATTTTGCTACAAAAATTATTTAGTATAAAAAAACTGGGGCAAAGTTATTCCTTTTTAAAGACTTTCTCTTAAAAATGCAAACGAAAGTCTGTGCAGATAATATTTTCAAAAAATAAAAATAAATATTTTAGTTTTGTCTACATTCAGTCAATCTAATCCTTGAGCTGCATAGAGTGCTCGTCTACACTTCTGCATGGTTTTCCTTACGTAATGACTTGTGTGAAATTTTAAATTATTTTCTAGTTTTTAGTTCATTTCATATTGTCTTTGGTTGAATGTTTTTTTTTTAAAGTTAATTTGTACAAATATGTTTTACAACTAGAATTTTGAATGACTAAAGTATATTTTTAACATCCGACACATTAGGGTCGGTTGAAATAGATAAACAAAGGAAGGTGACTAAATAAACAATTTTATTGTCAATTTTTATTGTAAAATCAACACTTATTTCCCTTGCACTGTACGCAGCTATTTCCTGATACGACCCGAAGACTGATTCAAAAGTCAAGGAAACATTCTACGAAACCCTTGAAACATTAAATATGACCCTGGAAACATTTGGTGAGACACTGTAAACATTCTTTATGACACTGGAAACATTCTGCGTGACACTGGAAACATACTGCATGACACTGCTTTAAATACAGCACAGCAAGTCTTTCAGTACTCAAACTGATGACATGGATCACTTTGGTTTACAGCAGCACAATGTTTGGTGAAGTATAATGGTAGTACAACTATATGTTTGGTCGAGAGAGAGAATGCCAGTGTGTTTTTTGTTTACAAAGAGCATCGTGCAGTATTTAGTTTACAGAAATTATAACAGAATCTTTAGTTGTCAAAAAGATCACATTGTGAGCTTGTTGGTTCACAAAGAGAGGACTTCGGTATTTTGGTTTATATGATCGTCCATTCGGCGTTGTAAGTCTAAATAGATCACAGCATGCGATTAGATTTTTTTAAAGAGGCAATCTAGTTTATGTTACAGATCACAGCATGCTATTAGATTTTTTTAAAGAGGCAATCTAGTTTATGTTACAGATCACAGAAAGGGATTAGATTTTTTTAAAGAGGCAATCTAATTTACAAACTTCTTACTATAATTGAACTCCAAGCATGACTCACTCTCTCTAGAATCTCCTTTAGCGCTCGGCTGACGGTACCACGTGACGGTAGGACGTGGTATTCCTGTGGCATTACAGGTAAGTGTTGCCTTCTCTCCCTCTCTCACTGTGATTGTAGATGGCTCATTCTCTGTCAGAATTCGTGGTGGTACTGGAGAAAAATATGGTACAATACACTTTGTATAGCAGACGTATTATTATACTCTATGGCAAAATTAGTCGACATTTCTGGAAAAATGTATGTGGTGATGTTGATGTACAAATTAAAAATACTGATAGTATAACACTAAATGTATGTGGTGATGTTGATGTATAAATTAAAAATACCGATAGTATCTGTATGAAGAAGACAATGTGTGAACCTACCTACAGGTGATAAAATGGCCAGTGATATGAACATACAACTGATAATGAGATGGCCAGTGATATGAACCTACAACTGATAATGAGATGGCCAGTGATATGAACATACAACTGATAATGAGATGGCCAGTGATATGAACATACAACTGATAATGAGATGGCCAGTGATATGAACCTACAACTGATAATGAGATGGCCAGTGATATGAACATACAACTGATAATGAGATGGCCAGTGATATGAACCTACAACTGATAATGAGATGGTCAGTGATATGAACCTACAACTGATAATGAGATGACCAGTGATATGAACCTACAACTGATAATGAGATGGCCAGTGATATGAACCTACAACTGATAATGAGATGGCCAGTGATATGAACCTACAACTGATAATGAGATGGCCAGTGATATGAACCTACCTACAACTGATAATGAGATGGCCAGTGATATGAACCTACCTACAGCTGATAAGATGGCCGTGACATGACCTACCTACAACTGACAACGAGATAGCCTGTGACATTGGCGGCTCTGTGTTGATCTGACAGGTAAAGAGGCCCTGATCCCCATACTTGACCTTGTCCAGATGGAGGTTCCACTCTTCATCACTTTGGTGGGACACGCTGTATCTGGCGTCATCGATGATGCGCCCTTCATTCAGGGTTAACACTGTCTTCCATTTGTCCAACCAAACGACCTAGGTGACGTCATACCAAGTGGAGGAAATCATGAATTAGCCATGTTTGTGATCTTATGTGTGTTTGTGATATATGTGTATAAGTCAAAATTAGGACTGTGTTTTTGATCTGTATGTAAGTGTAAGTAAAAATTAAACATGTGTTCATAGATCCATTATTTCAGTCTAAAATGGCTTGGGTCATGGAAGGGGTTCTTAACCTTTTGTGCAGCACCCCCTTTGATTTCAAAACATTTCCAACACCACCTTTGATTGAAACATGAGAATAACAATGCAAATAAATCTGATCTTCAATGTCTTCCCGCACCACTCTGACGCTGCCTGCGGCCATCCCTAGTTAAGAACCCCTGGGTTATGGTTTCACATGAATTTATCATATTCTTGCAACTATAAGAAAATAACTAAAAAATACGATGTATTCTAAATGAATGTTAACTTCAAATAACATTTCAATCCCAGACAACCTTGGGATACACATGATTTGAGTAGCAATGTTTTGAATGGTTCCAACCAAAGCTTCTCTGTGATGATATTGGCCAAGCATTTGTTCCACAATTAGCAATTAAACTTGACCTCAGTATTCCTTCATTACACATTTCAGTTCCAAGAAATTCTTCCATTATTTGGAAAGTCCTGTCATTTTCCATCAATAGGAAATCGGGTTCTAGTCATTGATAACCATTCTGATTTAAGCGGTCAACAACCTTTTCAGGAGCTGACATCAAAATATAATGAATAGTATTATCAAAAACAGGATGCCTTACAGTACAACTAGTGAGAACCCATGAATGGTTGGAATAAACAATTGATGGTCTAATACTCGTGAGAACCTCTCTATTATATTCCCATGAGATGATTCTGATGATGGGTTCAAGGATATTGACCTACAACGGGTTGTCTCCCCCTTGGAGCTGAAATGATCTCTAGATATTTGTTGACCTTTTGGTTGGTTTCAATCACCACAGGCTTGACGTGGGGGTGCAGGGGGAGGGGCAGTGATTGGGGGGTGCAAGGGGAGGGGCAGTGATTGACCGATAGTGTGGACCAGAAACTAAGATTGTCAGCCATAGCAGATTTCTCGTGTTACCCTTTGATAGTGCATTAGGTTACATAGTACCAGTTAGTATTTGTGCCATGTCACTATGGTTACAATGTGATAAATATCTGTGTCATGACACCATGGTTACTGTCAGTATACATCCTCATAGCTATATATTAACTATGATTTAAGAAAAATCTGGTCAATTTGTCTCATTGTATTTGAAGGTCAACTTGTCCCAGTAACCAGATTCACACCAGCACCAAATTTGTTTCATTGTATTTAAGGTCAACTTGTCCCAGTAAACAGATTCACACCAGCACCATAATTTGTTTCATTGTATTTGTAGGTCAACTTGTCCAAGTAAACAGATTCACACCAGCACTATAATTTGTTTCATTGTATTTAAGATCACTTTGTCCAAGTAACCAGATTAACACCAGCACCAAATTTGTTTCATTCTATTTAAGGTCAAACTTGTCCCAGTAAACAGATTCACACCAGCACCATAATTTGTTTCATTGTATTTGTAGGTTAACTTGTCCAAGTAAACAGATTCACACCAGTACCATAATTTGTTTCATTGTATTTAAGATCACTTTGTCCAAGTAAACAGATTCACCCCAGCACCATAATTTGTTTCATTGTATTTAAGGTCAACTTGTCCCAGTAACCAGATTCACACCAGCACCAAATTTGTTTCATTGTATTTAAGGTCAACTTGTCCAAATAAACAGATTCACACCAGCACCATAATTTGTTTCATTGTATTTAAGGTCAACTTGTCCAAGTAAACAGATTCACACCAGCACCATAATTTGTTTTTTTATATTTGAATCTGTATTCCTGTTTTCTGATCCCACAAATGTAATTGTAACTGTTAAAACCATCTCTCGTGATTTGTTTTTTTTCTTATTGTCCATGTCCATTAAGTGAGCAATGTAAGACAATTTCAATCAGAGTGTAACGAACATAATAAATACACAATTCAAAAATGGATCACTTTCTGCACATAAATGCTCTGATCCATGTTTAGTTTGCTCCTGGTGGTATCCTTAAGTTCAGTGCTTCTCAAACCTTTTCTGCCTAAATTCCTCCAAAATGATAATGACACCATTCCATATAAAAGTGTCATCAATATGTAACTTAATGTAACATTCTATCAAAATACATATGAAACTTTTTAAAATACTTTTATTGATTCAATAATAAGCTAAATGATTCATTTAAATATAACTCATATTTATTTTCAGTAAGTTAATTATTTAGCCAGCAGTTAAGCTCTTTAACAACTTCAATAGTCCAGTTTCCTTAAACCCATGGGCGGTGTTGTTAAAGGGATATTTTGTCAATGCCTAGTCTTTAGTTTGTCCACTCCCTAGTCTTTACATGGGCGGTGTTGTTAAATGGATAGTTTATCAACGCCTAGTCTTTACAATGTATTTTATCAATGCATTTCACAACGTCATATTTCTAGGCTCTTTCTTTGCCCAGAAGACCACACTAAAACCACATTCTTTGCCCGGAAGACTACACTAAAACTACATTCTTTGCCCGGAAGACCACACTAAAACTACATTCTTTGCCCGGAAGACCACACTAAACCTCATTCTTTGCCTGGAAACCACACTAAAACTACATTCTTTGCCCGGAAGACCACACTAAAACCTCATTCTTTGCCTGGAAACCACACTAAAACTACATTCTTTGCCTGGAAGACCACACTAAAACTACATTCTTTGCCTGGAAGACCACACTAAAACCACATTCTTTGCCCAGAAGACCACACTAAAACCACATTCCAATAAAAGAAAAAGTTAAGCTGTGTTAATTTAAAAAACTACCCTAGAAATAATTGACCTGCGCCACCTTTGGGAGTTCTCCAAGCACCCCTTAAAATCTTACAAGCCTTTGGGCGCCCCCGGTCTATACCCCAAGCCTTTTGGCACCCCCGGTCTATACTCCGAGCCTTTGGGCGCCCCCGGTCTATGCCCCAAGCCTTTGGGGAAGGTGGTGCCAATTTAAATTATCAATTGGTATCTTGCTAGTTGTATCATGTACAATTAACCTTTAGTTTCTTGCTGGTTTTATCAAGTACTATTATCCTTTAGTTTGCGTACTGGATGTATCAAGTATTATATCCTTAGTTTGTTGCTGGCTGTATCAAATATTTTATAATTGTGTTTGTTGCCTGCTGTATCAAGTATTACATTTACATCCTTGTGTTTGGTGCCTGCTGTATCAAGTATTATATCCTTGTATTTGTTGCTGGCTGTATCAAGTATTACATTTACATCACTGTGTTTGGTGCTGGCTGTATCAAGTATTATATCCTTGTGTTTTTTTACCAGCTGTATAATGATATATTATCCTTGTGTTGGTTGCTTGTGGTTTGCTACCTGCTGTAACATAGAATATTTTCTTTCAAATTTATGAAATTATTTTTGATCTTAAAACAAAACGTTGTAGAGTGGCATCTGTAGAAAGACAAAGGTAAAAATATTATTGATCAATTAAAGGAGAGGAGTTTTCATAACATAAATATCACAAAAAATAAAGATCAAAAGAGCAAGAGTTGAACAAGGCGAGTCTAGCACATAGAAATATAAGGCAAAGAGTTGAACCAGGTGTGTCTAGCACATAGAAATGTTAAGGCAAATAGTTGACATTACTACCATGAGAAAAGAATTCAGAGTAGAATGCAACATCTGAGTTAGAGAAAATCTAATAGGATAAGTATTTTGATCAGAGTAGAACACAACATCTAATTTAGAGAAAATCTAATCAAATAATTATTTTGCTGCAATTTAGACATATGTGACATTTGATTGATACCTGTGTTTTAATTTATAAATATCAACAGTTGATAATGTTTTTTGTTCTTATTAACATTCGCTGCTCTATTAACTAGATCCGTTAACTTGCTCTGTTAACTTGCTCAATGCTTGTTTTTTTTTAAAAAAAGGTGCACATCTGGCCTACTAAATTAATATTTAAAAAATAACTGTACATCTAAACTATATATTGCCTACTGCATAATAAATAAATATTAAAAAAATAAGTGTTTACTGTATATCTGGCATAATAAATTAAAATGAAGAAATAATTATAAAAAATAATTGAACAAAGGTTACAGACTTATTTAATTTAATAAATTATAAATATGTTGAAAATAATGAGCTGCCTTAATTAAATAACAGTATATTCATTTTATTAATATCCTTTTAGTTTTATACTTTAACTTTATTTAACTTAACTTCACGTTGTTCAGACTGAAGATATAATTTGTTTGAAAGGCAAAAGAGCACCGTAATAATAAAGATACAGTTGTTTTGTTTTTTTTAAAATTGGTTTTTCACTTAGTCAGTCATTTATGCGTTATGGAATAATTCCACATCTCTGGGCACTCTTCTAATTGGATCAAATGATAGTGACATTTTATTTAGGTTTGAATTCAGGATCACCAGGAATAATCGGCGTTAAAGTAATCAAGCATTCAATGATTCAATGCCTTTTCTTTAAAAAGAATAATAACGTAACCGAATTTTACATAACTTAATGCATACTACTAAAACATTGAAATTATTTAAACAATTATTTTATCACTTCTATAACAGTCATATGATTTAATTATAAAGTTGTTTCGAATCTGATATCAAAATACTTCTTACTACGAGAGAACAGACAAACCCGTTTTAAAAGAGAAAATACAGATTGACTTTCAAACTTAACAGGAAATAGTCAAGCAGATAGCAAAGGGAAATAATTCTTGATTGCCACATTACAATCATCAGACGGTAATTTTTTTTCTAATTCGCAACATTTCTAAATTATTTTTAAATTAATTAAAAATATTTACCAAAATATTCAAGTTTAGATATTTATTTTGTTGGTTGCATTTAGATTATCAATGATATCAGGACACAATAATCTAAACTTCATTGTCATGGGTATCTAAAGCCGGGGTTGGTTCCCTGTCTCTCTATTTAACCAAATTTACGTTATGGAAAATACAACTGAACATTTCAAATAACTTAGTAGGTTTACTAATGCTTTATTTAGGCCTGCTAATGCTTTCTCTATGATGTTGGAGAAATAATTCTTTACGTATAAAGTATCATATCTTATAAAATATTTGTTGTTGGACATTAAATTATTGGACCAATTCTACATTATCAGAAAACAGTTTGAAAGGGAGCAGTGAGCATAACATAAATGCCTATTAAAAGCTTTAAATTGCAGTAACATGGTGGACATCTTAATTTTGATGGTACTCATCACTGCTACATGAAGACATCTTGTGTTTGATATTATTCATCACAGATAAAAATAAAAAAATTAGTAATTTTAAAAAAAAATGAGAAAGTGATAAAAACACCGAGAGGTGACATACATTGAAAGAATAAATTGAGTGTTGAAACTGAGAGATGACATACATTGAAAGAATAAATGGAGTGTTGAAACTGAGAGATGACAATGAGAGAGACCCCATGAGATGACATTAAGAATTGACATTAAAAAGTTGACATTAACATAGAGCAAGAGAGTATTCTACAGTCACGAATAGACAGAAATAGAATAGAGAAATTTGCGCCAAAATAGTTTACGAGGACAGGTCATGCTTACCTCTAGATGACCTGTTGGTTTGAGAGTACAGGAAAGATAAGCGCATGCAATTACCTTTACCTGGTGGCGACCTAAATTGCTCACTATACACGGCAATATGGCCGTACGTCCTTCAATGACGGTCATGTTGGTGATGGTATTGTCCATGTTCGGCCGAAGTGACGTCACACCTGCAACAATACAAAGAATACTTAAGCACAGGACATCTAGAGTAAGCTCCTCCCCCTCCCCCCTCCCCGCCCCCAATGAAGTACACACTGTAAAGAATCCACATTCTTACGATAGTAGAAATAGCCAGCCCTCCATTGACAGGTGCGATACGAAACTGTCCCATCTCCTAAAGTTAGTTGACAAAACATGGATTCAAGTAATGCACTTTATTAGAAACCCAATTAGTGCGAACTTCTGGGAATTTTATTTTGCGCGCCTATTGAAACAGCGTTACAGCCATACATACATACAGCCATACATACATAGATACAGCCATAAATACATACATACATACAGCCATACTTACATAGATACAGCCATACATACATACATACATACAGCCATACTTACATACATACAGCCATAAATACATACATACATACAGCCATACATACATAGATACAGCCATAAATACATGCATACATACAGCCATACTTATATACAGCCATACATACATAGATACAGCCATACATACATACATACGTACAGCCATACTTACATACAGCCATACATACATACAGCCATAAATACATACATACATACATATATATGTATATACATAGAGAGTAATAATTATTATTATTTGTGGTTGTAACAGTGATATTACCTTTCGAAGCTAAGTAAATCAAACTTTGCCACAAAGATATAATCAGATGTTCAAAAAAAGAACTTACAATTTCCATTAATTTAAAACTAAGAACTTGAGTTAAACATAGTACTTAGATACTGCGTCATGGAAACAACTGAGATACTGCGTCATGGAAACAACTGAGATACTGCGTCAAGGAAACAACTGAGATACTGCGTCATGGAAACAACTGAGAAACTGCGTCATGGAAACAACTGAGATACTGCGTCAAGGAAACAACTGAGATACTGCGTCAAGGAAACAACTGAGAAACTGCGTCATGGAAACAACTGAGATACTGAGTCATGGAAACAACTGAGAAACTGCGTCATGGAAACAACTGAGATACTGCGTCAAGGAAACAACTGAGATACTGCGTCAAGGAAACAACTGAGAAACTGCGTCATGGAAACAACTGAGATACTGAGTCAAGGAAACAACTGAGAAACTGCGTCATGGAAACAACTGAGATACTGCGTAGTTCATCGAATGACTTGGACATAGTAGCAGCTGGCCTTAATAACTTGGACATAGGAGCAGACCGGTCTGCAAGCAACCTGTCCAGACCGGTCTGCTACCATATCCAAGTCATTCGATAAACTACAAGCGACCTGCCCAGACCTGTCTGCTACCATGTCCAAGTCATTCGATGAACTACAAGCGACCTGTCCAGACCGGTCTGCTACCATGTCCAAGTCATTCGATGAACTACAAGCGACCTGTCCAGACCGGTCTGCTACCATGTCCAAGTTATTCGATGAACTACAAGCAACCTGTCCAGACCGGTCTGCTCCGATGTCCAAGTTATTAACGCCAGCTGCTACAATGTCCACGTCATTCGATGAACTACAAGCGACCTGTCCAGACCGGTCTGTTTCTAGCTCTGAAATAATCAAACAAAGTGCCTTAATTTGAAACCCCTGTCCGATTTGATTAACCTCTGACCCGGCATAATTTCAGCTTCGATCGTGGCCGGCAGAGGTACAGAGGTTGACATTTTCATACTGCATTTAGAGAATGCATATACCCCCCTCCCACAAACCCCCTACCCCACCACCCACCCCGCAGCTTAATCGCTAAGCAGGATGACAATACATCCACCCTCACCCCCCTTTTCCCCATCCGTAAAGATCAAAACATAGTTTTAGAAAGTTTTAGTGTAGCGTTGGGGTAAGGTGGGGACTGGGGTGGGGTATGACAGTGGGGTATGACAGTGGGGTATGACAGTGGGTATGACAGTGGGGTATGACGGTGGGGTATGACGGTGGGGTATGACGGTGGGGTATGACGGTGGGGTATGACGGTGGGGTATGACAGTGGGGTATGAACACATTGTGAGTTTTAGTCTAGCGTTGGGGTAAGGTGGGGACTGGGGTGCGGTATGACGGTGGGGTATGACGGTGAGGTATGACGGTGGGGTATGACAGTGGGGTATGAACACATTGTGAGATTTAGTCTAGCGTTGGGGTAAGGTGGGGACTGGGGTGGGGTATGAACACATTGTGAGTGTTAGTCTAGCGTTGGGGTAAGGTGGGGACTGGGGTGGGGTATGACAGTGGGGTATGACGGTGAGGTATGAAGGTGGGGTATGACGGTGGGGTATGACAGTGGGGTATGAACACATTGTGAGTGTTAGTTTAGCGTTGGGGTATGGTGGGGACTGGTGTGGGGTATGAACACATTGTGAGTGTTAGTCTAGCGTTGGGGTAAGGTGGGGACTGGGGTGGGGTATGACAGTGGGGTATGACGGTGAGGTATGAAGGTGGGTATGACGGTGGGGTATGCCAGTGGGGTATGAACACATTGTGAGTTTTAGTCTAGCGTTGGGGTAAGGCGGCGACTTGGGTGGGGTATGACATTGGGGTATGACGGTGGGGTATGACAATGGGGTATGAACACATTGTGAGTTTTAGTCTAGCGTTGGGGTAAGGTGGGGACTGGAGTGGGGTATAACACATTGTGAGTTTTAGTCTAGCGTTGGGGTAAGGTGGGGACTGGGGTGGGGTATGACAGTTGGGTATGACAGTGGGGTATGACAGTGGGGTATGACGGTGGGGTATGACAATGGGGTATGAACACATTGTGAGTTTTAGTATAGTGTTGGGGTAAGGTGGGGATGAAGGTGAGGTATGACAGTGGGGTATGACGGTGGGTTATGACAGTGCGGTATGAACACATTGTGAGTTTTATTCTAACACAACTTCAATATATCACACCGTTTATTTCACTTGAGTTGGTTTTATTTTTCTGTCACTATTGTCACTACTTTAGGTGACGTTTGTTGTCACTACTATTTGGGAGACTTTAGTTGTCACTACTATTGGAGACTTTAGTTGTCACTACTATTGGAGACTTATGTTGTCACTACTACTGGCGATGTTGTGAGTTTATTCAGTGACTTTATTTCCAACGGTCACAGTATCCAAAATACGAATACAGATTTTGTATCAAGTAAGCTGCACATGCTGAATCCTGCACTATTTCGCTCTCACTTCACACAACTCTTTCAACTCCTTGTAATATATACACAACATCTCCTGCACTTTCAAATCTTTTCCATGGCTGTCTCTTAGTCACTAACTCACATGACCCCACTGAACATTTGTGTGCTTTCACGGGGTGCGAGGTGTCCTAAGGGGTGGCATTTCAGGGGGTGCAAGGTGACATATCAGGGAATGCAGGTGGCATTTCAGGGTGGCAAGGTGGCATTTTAGGCGTTAAGAGGTGGCATTTCAGGGGGTACAAGGTGGCATATCAGGGAATGCAGGTGGCATTTCAGGGTGGCAAGGTGGCATTTTAGGCGTTAAGAGGTGGCATTTCAGGGGGTACAATGTGGCATTTCCGGGGGTGCAAGGTGGCATTTCAGGGGGTGCAAAGTGGCATTTCAGGGGGAGCAAGGTGGCATTTTAGGGGTTATTAGGGGTTAAGAGGTGGCATTTCAGGGGGTACAAGG
>CAXITT010000183.1:677592-735477 GCA_964033795.1 Lymnaea stagnalis | reverse complement strand
ATTTTAGGGGGTACGAGGTGGCATTTCAGGGGGTCAAAGATGGCATTTCAGGGGTTAAGAGGTGGCATTTCAGGGGGTACAAGGTGACATTTCAGGGGGTACAAGGTAGCATTTCGGGGGTGCAAGGTGACATTTTAGGGGGTGCAAGGTGACATTTTAGGGGGTGCAAGGTGGCATTTCAGGGGTACAAGGTGGCATTTCAGGAGGTGCAAGGTGGCATTTCAGGGAGTGCAAGAGGGCATTTCAGGGAGTGCAAGGTGGCATTTCAGGGGGTACAATGTGGCATTTAAGGGGGTGCAAGGTGGCATTTTAGGGGTTAAGAGGTGGCATTTTAGGGGGTACGAGGTGGCATTTCAGGGGGTGCAAGGTGGCATTTCAGGGGGTGCAAGGTGGCATTTCAGGGGTTAAGAAGTGGTATTTCAGGGGGTATAAGGTGACATTTCATGGGTACAAGGTGGCATTTCAGGGGTACAAGGTGGAATTTCAGGGGGTGCAAGGTGGCATTTTAGGGGTTAAGAGGTGGTATTTCAGGGGGTACAAGGTGGAATTTTAGGGGTACAAGTTGGCATTTCATGGGGTGCAAGGTGGCATTTCAGGGGGAGCAAGGTGGCATTTTAGGGGTTAAGATGTGGCATTTCATGGGGTACAAGGTGACATTTCAGGGGGTGCAAGATGGCATTTCAGGGGGTGCAAGGTGGCATTTCAGGGGGTGCAAGGTGGCATTTTATGGGTTAAGAGGTGACATTTCATGGGGTACAAGGTGACATTTCAAGGTGCAAGGTTGCATTTTAGGGGTTAAGAGATGGCATTTTAGGGGGTACAAGGTGACATTTCAGGGGGGCAAGATGGCATTTCAGGGAGTAAGAGGTGGCATTTCAGGGGATACAAGGTGACATTTCAGGGAATGCAAGATGACATTTCAGGGGTGCAAGGTGACATTTCAGGGGTGCAAGGTGACATTTCAGGGGGTCTAAGGTTGCATTTCAGGGGGTACAAGGTGGTATTTCAGGGGATGCAAGATGGCATTCAGGGGTTAAGAGTTGACATTTCAGCGGGTGCAAGGTGACATTTAAGGGGTGCAGGTGACATTTCAGGGGGTGCAAGGTGACATTTCAGGGGGTGCAAGGTGACATTTCAGGGGGTGCAAGGTGACATTTCAGGGGGTGCAAGGTGACATTTCAGGGGGTTCAAGGTGGCATTTCAGGGGGTTCAAGGTTGCATTTCAGGGGCTACGAGGTGGCATTTCAGGGGCTGCGAGGTGGCATTTCGGGGAGGGAAGCATATAAATTATTACAAGAACAGGGGAGCTAATCACATTTACGTTGTGATCTGAATGTTGATCTAAATGAGTAAATGTTGGTCTATTTTTAAAAAAAATTATTTCAGTGCATGAATAATAAAGCAAAGTCTGGCAAACCCTGTACTACGCTTTGATTAACATGTATGTGAACATACTACGGTACTCGGCCCATTCGTCAACTTTGTATGTCATACTACGGTACTCAGCCCATTCGTCAACTTTGTATGTCATACTACGGTACTCAGCCCATTCGTCAACTTTGTATGTCATACTACGGTACTCAACAAATTGGTCAACTATGTCTGTCATACTACGGTACATAGCCTATATGTATGTCAACATAATATGGTACTCAGTCAAATGGTCAGCTATGGATTTCAACAGCCAGTTGGTCAGATGTGTAATAATTTATATTCTTCCCTCCCCGGTAGCTGGGTGGCCGAGCGGTCTAAACTGTCTCAAACGAAATAGCTGGTGGTCTGGAGCTCAATCCCCACCAAAGCCATCCCAAGCAAGCCTTGGACGGCAACCTGTCTAAGAGAAGGCAAACTCTGAATTTAAAACCAGGAGCCAGAATGATCAACAAATTGATCGTGGGCACCTCAAATATAAGAAGAAGAAGAAGTCAATTTGTCAACAATGACATCAAAAGATAGTTGGTCGACTATGTATGTCAACAGACAGTTGGTCAACTGACGGTGGTCAACTATGTATGCCCACATATAACAAGAAGCCAGTACTGACGGTGGTCAACTATGTATGTCCACATATAACAAGAAGCCAGTACTGACGATGGTCAACTATGTATGTCCACATATAACAAGAAGCCAGTACTGACGATGGTCAACTATGTATGTCCACATATAACAAGAAGCCAGTACTGACGATGGTCAACTATGTATGTCCACATATAACAAGAAGCCAGTACTGACGATGGTCAACTATGTATGTCCACATATAACAAGAAGCCAGTACTGACGATGGTCAACTATGTATGTCCACATATAACAAGAAGCCAGTACTGACGATGGTCAACTATGTATGTCCACATATAACAAGAAGCCAGTACTGACGATGGTCAACTATGTATGTCCACATATAACAAGAAGCCAGTACTGACGATGGTCAACTATGTATGTCCACATATAACAAGAAGCCAGTACTGACGATGGTCAACTATGTATGTCCACATATAACAAGAAGCCAGTACTGACGATGGTCAACTATGTATGTCCACATATAACAAGAAGCCAGTACTGACGATGGTCAACTATGTATGTCCACATATAACAAGAAGCCAGTACTGACGATGGTCAACTATGTATGTCCACATATAACAAGAAGCCAGTACTGACGATGGTCAACTATGTATGTCCACATATAACAAGAAGCCAGTACTGACGATGGTCAACTATGTATGTCCACATATAACAAGAAGCCAGTACTGACGATGGTCAACTATGTATGTCAACATATAACAAGAAGCCAGTGCTGAAGGTGATCAACTATGTATGTCCACATATAACAAGAAGCCAGTGCTGAAGATGGTCAACTATGTATGTCAACATATAACAAGAAGCCAGTGCTGAAGGTGATCAACTATGTATGTCCACATATAACAAGAAGCCAGTACTGACGATGGTCAACTATGTATGTCAACATATAACAAGAAGCCAGTGCTGAAGGTGATCAACTATGTATGTCCACATATAACAAGAAGCCAGTACTGACGATGGTCAACTATGTATGTCCCCATATAACAAGAAGCCTGTACTGACGATGGTCAACTATGTATGTCCACATATAACAAGAAGCCAGTACTGACGGTGGTCAACTATGTATGTCCCCATATAACAAGAAGCCAGTGCTGAAGGTGATCAACTATGTATGTCCACATATAACAAGAAGCCAGTACTGACGATGGTCAACTATGTATGTCCACATATAACAAGAAGCCAGTACTGACGGTGGTCAACTATGTATGTCCACATATAACAAGAAGCCAGTACTGACGATGGTCAACTATGTATGTCAACATATAACAAGAAGCCAGTGCTGAAGGTGATCAACTATGTATGTCCACATATAACAAGAAGCCAGTGCTGAAGATGGTAACTATGTATGTCCCCATATAACAAGAAGCCAGTGCTGAAGGTGATCAACTATGTATGTCCACATATAACAAGAAGCCAGTGCTGAAGATGGTCAACTATGTATGTCCACATATAACAAGAAGCCAGTGCTGAAGGTGATCAACTATGTATGCCCACATATAACAAGAAGCCAGTGCTGACGATGGTCAACTATGTATGTCAACATATAACAAGAAGCCAGTGCTGAAGGTGATCAACTATGTATGTCCACATATAACAAGAAGCCAGTACTGACGATGGTCAACTATGTATGTCAACATATAACAAGAAGCCAGTGCTGAAGGTGATCAACTATGTATGTCCACATATAACAAGAAGCCAGTACTGACGGTGGTCAACTATGTATGTCCACATATAACAAGAAGCCAGTACTGACGGTGGTCAACTATGTATGTCCACATATAACAAGAAGCCAGTACTGACGGTGGTCAACTATGTATGTCCACATATAACAAGAAGCCAGTACTGACGGTGGTCAACTATGTATGTCCACATATAACAAGAAGCCAGTACTGACGGTGGTCAACTATGTATGTCCACATATAACAAGAAGCCAGTACTGACGGTGGTCAACTATGTATGTCCACATATAACAAGAAGCCAGTACTGACGGTGGTCAACTATGTATGTCCACATATAACAAGAAGCCAGTACTGACGGTGGTCAACTATGTATGTCCACATATAACAAGAAGCCAGTACTGACGGTGGTCAACTATGTATGTCCACATATAACAAGAAGCCAGTACTGACGGTGGTCAACTATGTATGTCCACATATAACAAGAAGCCAGTACTGACGGTGGTCAACTATGTATGTCCACATATAACAAGAAGCCAGTACTGACGGTGGTCAACTATGTATGTCCACATATAACAAGAAGCCAGTACTGACGGTGGTCAACTATGTATGTCCACATATAACAAGAAGCCAGTACTGACGGTGGTCAACTATGTATGTCCACATATAACAAGAAGCCAGTACTGACGGTGGTCAACTATGTATGTCCACATATAACAAGAAGCCAGTACTGACGGTGGTCAACTATGTATGCCCACATATAACAACAAGCCAGTACTGACGGTGGTCAACTATGTATGTCCACATATAACAAGAAGCCAGTACTGACGATGGTCAACTATGTATGCCCACATATAACAAGAAGCCAGTACTGACGGTGGTCAACTATGTATGTCCACATATAACAAGAAGCCAGTACTGACGATGGTCAACTATGTATGTCCACATATAACAAGAAGCCAGTACTGACGGTGGTCAACTATGTATGTCCACATATAACAAGAAGCCAGTACTGACGGTGGTCAACTATGTATGTCCACATATAACAAGAAGCCAGTACTGACGGTGGTCAACTATGTATGCCCACATATAACAAGAAGCCAGTACTGACGGTGGTCAACTATGTATGTCCACATATAACAAGAAGCCAGTACTGACGATGGTCAACTATGTATGTCCACATATAACAAGAAGCCAGTACTGACGATGGTCAACTATGTATGTCCACATATAACAAGAAGCCAGTACTGACGATGGTCAACTATGTATGTCAACATATAACAAGAAGCCAGTGCTGAAGGTGATCAACCCCACTAGCTAAGATTCCCGAAGCCTCACGGAGCTAGCGCCGCTAAGCGGTGACCTGTCGGTAGCGCTGATACACACTGCGATAGCGGGTGCCCTGATTACTTTCCCTTGAGCGGCCGGTACCTGAGCCAGGGATGAAGCCCAACTGTCACCTCGCCATAGCGATGCCAGACGGAAAATTAATTCCAAGAAGCGACGCCATTTTTTTCCTCAGTAGCTCGCTATTTTATGTCCTGTGGAAACCGGCAGCGTGCGTGTGACGTCACAGCCAATCCGTTTTTCCTAGGAACGCACCGAATGAAATCTCCGAGGATTACTCTTATCTCTGGCCGAGAAGTCGAGGTGAAGATTGATTCCCTCTGATTTATCTACTAGCCGGCCTTAATTCGCTCTCCCTGACCGGTCCCGGCTCTGCCGCGGCGTGTTCTCCGGCCTCATCATCGCCGGACAATCAATGGGGGTAATGAGGGGCATTATTTATGGCCCCTTGCCACTCAAGGCAACATTTATTGGGAGATTAAATTTGGTTACAATTAACAAAACACGGAAAGACAACTCCGGGAGAAATCTTTTGTGAATGCACAGACGCGATTGGTCCGTTGATCGCATTGGAGTTCGTTCAAAATATTTAAGTGCTAGAAACATTGAGATCAATGGTATTGTCATGAATACTCTCCATGTGCATTGACACTTTCATACTTTTAGGGAAACATTTTATTCCCTTTTTACCCCATTATACCCTTCGTTATAGCTATAAAACCAAATCGATCTGTTCAAAGCTTCAAAGTTATACACACTATATTCATTCTATCTATTCAACTTGTTACTTGTTTACCATAGTGTTATTATACAAGAATAGGTTTGCTATAATGCACAGATACTTTTGTTATAATCCATGGATAAATTTGTTATGAATCATGGATAAGTTTGTTATTATACACTGATAAGTTTGATATTTTACGTGGATACTTTTTTTAAAACTTTGTACCTACAAGTTTGTTAATATTTATGTTTTAAACAAAATCTTTTCTTCCAATTATTTCTTTGCGAAAAGACCTTTGTTGAGAGCACTGCTAAGAACACTGCTAAGAACACTGTTAAGAGAACTGCTAAGAACATTGCTACGAAAACTGCTAAGAACACTGCTAAGAACACTGTTAAGAGAACTGCTAAGAACACTGTTAAGAACACTGCTAAGAAAACTGCTAAGAGCACTGACAAGAACACTGCTAAGAACACTGCTAAGAAAACTGCTAAGAGCACTGCTAAGAAAACTGCCAAGAACACTGTTAAGAGAACGGCTAAGAACACTGTTAAGAACACTGTTAAGAACACTGCTAAGAGCACTGCTAAGAGCAATGCTAAGAACACTGTTAAAAGCACTGCTAAGAACAATGCTAAGAGCACTGATAAGAGCACTGCCAAGAGCACTGCCAAGAGCACGTCTAAGAGCACTGCTAATAGCACTGCTGAGAGCACTACTAAGAGAACTACCAAGAGCATTTCTAATAGAACTGTTAAGAGAAATTTTAAAAGATTAGCTTAGAGAACTACTAAGAGAACTGCCAAGAGCACTACCTAAGAGCATTGTTAATATAACTGCCAAGAGCACTAAGCACAAGTGAACTTAAACACAACATATTGTGAACTTAATTAGAAGCAGATAAGTGAACTTAAACACAACAGATTGTGAACTTAATTAGAAGCAGTATAGTGAACGTACACAACACAAAAGATTGTGAACTTAATTAGAAGCAGAATAGTGAACGTACACAACACAACAGATTGTGAACTTAATTAGAAGCAGAATAGTGAACGTACACAACACAACAGATTGTGAACTTAATTAGAAGCAGAATAGTGAACTTACACAACACAACAGATTGTGAACTTAATTAGAAGCAGAATAGTGAACTTACACAACACAACAGATTGTGAACTTAATTAGAAGCAGAATTGTGAACTTACACAACACAACAGATTGTGAACTTAATTAGAAGCAGAATAGTGAACTTACACAACAGAACAGATTGTGAACTTAATTAGAAGCAGAATAGTGAACGTACACAACACAACAGATTGTGAACGTACACAACACAACAGATTGTGAACTTAATTAGAAGCAGAATAGTGAACGTACACAACACAACATATTGTGAACTTACACAACACAACAGATTGTGAACTTAATTCAGTTTTATCATCTGGCTGAACTTTTACACAATATTATAAGTATTCTTTATATCCTAATCAATTATTGACACCAATAATCCACTCGCCGTGCCGTCTTGTGTTCTCCGGAAGCTTCAGAAACATAATAACTCCTGGCCCAGACAAAAAGGGGGAGGGGGGGGGACTGAGTTAAATGAAGATCAATAATACTAATCTATTGAACGAAATGTTCGAAAAATAAAAAAAAATTCAAATCTTTAGACTAAAGTTCATTGGCATGGTTATCATTAATATGTATCATTAATGTGTATCATAAATGTGTATCATAAATGTGTATCATTAATGTGTATCCTTATCGTGTATCATTAATGTGAATCATTGAATATCATTAATGTGTATCATTATTGTGTATCAATAATGTGTATCATTATTGTGTATCATTAATGTGTATCACTAATGTGTATCATTTATGTGTAGCATTATGTCTGCGCCTGGCATTTCGTTTAAATGTTTCTCTTTATGCCACCAATTGTTGAGTGAAAGAATTACATCCCAGGTGATCTATCCGTGTCCACTTACACCTTATAACATCTACCTGTGTGTACCTAGAGTCATAATCACATCTGCCTGTGTGTACCTAGAGTCATAATCACAGCTACCTGTGTGTACCTAGAGTCATAATCACATCTACCTGTGTGTACCTAGATTCGTATCACATCTACCTGTGTGTACCTAGAGTCATAATCACATCTACCTGTGTGTACCTAGAGTCATAATCACATCTACCTGTGTGTACCTAGAGTCATAATCACATCTGCCTGTGTGTACCTAGAGTCATAATCACATCTACCTGTGTGTACCTAGATTCGAATTACATCTACCTGTGTGTACCTAGAGTCATAATCACATCTACCTGTGTGTACCTAGAGTCATAATCACATCTGCCTGTGTGTACCTAGATTCGTATTACATCTACCTGTGTGTACCTAGATTCGTATCACATCTACCTGTGTGTACCTAGATTCGTATCACATCTACCTGTGTGTACCTAGATTCGTATCACATCTGCCTGTGTGTAACTAGATTCGAATTACATCTACCTGTGTGTACCTAGAGTCATAATCACATCTACCTGTGTGTACCTAGATTCGTATCACATCTGCCTGTGTGTACCTAGAGTCATAATCACATCTGCCTGTGTGTACCTAGATTCGTATTACATCTACCTGTGTGTACCAAGATTCATAATCACATCTGTCTGTGTGTACCTAGATTCGTATTACATCAACCTGTGTGTACCTAGATTCGTATCACATCCTACCTGTGTGTACCTAGATTCGTATCACATCTACCTGTGTGTACCTAGATTCGTATCACATCTGCCTGTGTGTACCTAGATTCGTATTACATCTACCTGTGTGTACCTAGATTCGTATCACATCTACCTGTGTGTACCTAGATTCGTATCTGTAGATGGACACACATGGATCTAAGCATAGACATCTACCTGTGTGTACCTAGATTCGTATCACATCTACCTGTGTGTACCTAGATTCGTATCACATCCTACCTGTGTGTACCTAGATTCGTATTACATCTACCTGTGTGTACCTAGATTCGTATCACATCTACCTGTGTGTACCTAGATTCGTATCACATCTACCTGTGTGTACCTAGATTCGTATCACATCCTACCTGTGTGTACCTAGATTCGTATCACATCTACCTGTGTGTACCTAGATTCGTATAACATCTACCTGTGTGTACCTAGATTCGTATCACGTCTAACAGTATTGATGATGTTCTTACCCGTCTAACTCAGTGGTGACAAACTTAGTAGTAAAAAAAATATTAAAAAATCAGCAGCAGGAGAGTCCAATTTAATTGGTCAAGAACAATTTTTTGTCGGAGTCAAAACCGATTTGTGGCACAAGATAACAAAGCAATTAGTTCAAGAACGCGTTTGATGAACATTTTTGTTCATCAGCTAAGATATGAGGACATTACATAATGTAGAGGAGTATCATCACTAATAATAGTATTTACTAGCATATCCTACCCGGCGTTGTTCGGGTTTATATTCGGATAAACAAACATCTAAAGTGTTATACTAACTAAGTGATTGATACTAACTCTTGTCAACCTTGAACTTAGGGCCAATCTCAGACAAGTTACAGGCACGTAATAATTTAGGGCCAATCTCAGACAAGTTACAGGCACGTAATAATTTAGGGCAAATCTCAGACAAGTTATAGGCACGTAATAATTTAGGGCCAATCTCAGACAAGTTACAGGCACGTACTAATTTAGGGCCAATCTCAGACATGTTATAGGCACGTAATAATTTAGGGCCAATCTCAGACAAGTTATTGGCACGTAATAATTTAGGGCCAATCTCAGACAAGTTACAGGCACGTAATAATTTAGGGCCAATCTCAGACAAGTTATAGGCACGTAATAATTTAGGGCCAATCTCAGACAAGTTATAGGCACGTAATAACTACAACTCATCAAACTGCGTGGAGCGTCTTTGGGTGTAACAAAGGTGTCATGTGTCATCCAAATGTCAATTATACCCAAACAATTATTTCAAAAATAGATAGTTCTAAGCACAAATAAGTTTTTAGCACATTTCGTTGTACCCCATATCGTTGTCACACATATCGTTGTCACCCATATCGTTGTCACCCATATCGTTGTCACCCATATCGTTGTCACCCATATCGTTGTCACCCATATCGTTGTCACACATATCGCTGTACCCCATATCGCTGTACCCCATATCGTTGTACCCCATATCGTTGTACCCCATATCGTTGTACCCCATATCGTTGTACCCCATATCGTTGTACCCCATATCGTTGTACCCCATATCGTTGTACCCCATATCGTTGTACCCCATATCGTTGTACCCCATATCGCTGTACCCCATATCGTTGTACCCCATATCGTTGTACCCCATATCGTTGTACCCCATATCGTTGTACCCCATATCGCTGTACCCCATATCGTTGTACCCCATATCGCTGTACCCCATATCGCTGTACCCCATATCGCTGTACCACATATCGTTGTACCACATTGCTTAACTCTGCTGTACCCTCCCTCCCCTATCCACACACTTTATGACGTCACTTACATGTGTATCATCATTCAGGAAAAATATTCCTACAGTCAACAAATAATTTCATGATATGAAACTGTCCAACAGTTTGTTGCTTCAGTAAATATGACAATCAAATAATTTCATGATATGAAACTGTCCAACAGTTTGTTTCTTCAGTAAATATGACAGTCAAATAATTTCATGATATGAAACTGTCCAACAGTGTGTTGCTTCAGTAAATATGACAGTCAAATAATTTCATGATATGAAACTGTCCAACACTGTGTTGCTTCAGTAAATATGACAGTCAAATAATTTCATGATATGAAACTGTCCAACACTGTGTTGCTTCAGTAAATATGACAATCAAATAATTTCATGATATGAAACTGTCCAACAGTGTGTTGCTTCAGTAAATATGACAATCAAATAATTTCATGATATGAAACTGTCCAACAGTGTGTTGCTTCAGTAAATATGACAATCAAATAATTTCATGATATGAAACTGTCCAACAGTTTGTTGCCTCAGTCAAAGTGAGAGTTAAATAAAGAGAACATTAAGTTTAATTTACCCGGCAATAACCCGTCAACGTTCAGCCAGACGACAAAAGCAAGAACGATTTCAATAAAAACTGATTCGCCATTTGTCACCGTTTTATGGTTGGCCAACGCCCTCAGAGTCCGACCTCCCCCCTCACCCCCTCGCCCGGGTTTGTTCTCCGACTCCAGCCGGCCATGGTTCCCGATTGGACAGGCGAATGAAATGAAATACAAATAAGAGTTATGATTTAAACAACAATATCGCGTGCCTCCACCACTGAGGAGGGAAATGGGGCAAAATGTGATTTAGGCCAGCATAAAGGATAAGATGGCGTCAAATATGAATGCGCCCCTGGTTTATGGGATTCTCACCGAGGACACGTGTTGAATCCGTGGTAATGCCGACAATAAACTGGCGGAAGCCGATATGATTCCGGAATGATTCATTCTCCCTTATGACTGGGGGGGGGGGGGCAGCGCGCGCCCTAATACCCCCAACCCATCCCACCTTGCAGCACCGTCTCTTTCCCGCCGCAGCGATCCGTGTTCTTAGCCCACCATTTCTTTGAGCCCGCTCCACCCACCCCCTAACGACCCTTGTTCTACCCCAAACACTTAAAAAATGGAGAGTTCTGATAGCAGGGGAGAAAACACAATCTACAGGATGGGATAATTGTGATCAAGAGTGACAACTCTAAATTTCTACAAATTGAGTTTGAACAGAGTTGTCTAACTTATCAATATGCATGAGGAGTCGACTGGGAGGTGGTGGCAGTGGGAGGGGAGGGGGAGGGGGGCACAGGGAGTGGGAGGCAGGGGTGACCAAACGTTCTGTGTTTGTGGCAGAGACAATTTGGGTACGAGGATAAAAGGATCCGCCAATGGGAAGGTGAAACCCGAAAAGGGAGAGAAATCCCACGTTAGCAAACAGATGTTTGATTTGTGATGCAATTGTGTCGGAGGCTGGACAAGACTTTTTCAAACAGAGCAACCTTAAATCAAATGGAAAATGGTAGAGCTTTCCAGGGGCGCGTTGTAGGCGCTTGGTGTAGTGACCTGTAGTAGTGATCATTAAAGGCAAGGTTGGGGGGGGGGTAAAATTGACAGGAGGAAGACTGGTTAGATTTGGGTGGGGCAATAGAGTGGGTGGTGGTGGGAATGGTGTGATTTATGAGGAGAATGGTGTGGGTGGTGGTGGGAATAATTTGACTTCGATGTATTTGACTGTAAATTACACAGTTTTCGCTGTCCACATAAAGTCAACATGCCATGACTTATATGCGGAGATCAGTCATGTAGTCACTTCTCTGTCCTGTACCTGCACACATAAAGTCAACATGCCGTGACTTAAGTTTATTTGGAGATCAGTCATGTAGGCACTGCTCAGGCCTGTACCAGCACACATAAAGTCAATATGCCGTGACTTAAGTTTATTTGGAGATCAGTCATGTAGGCACTGCTCAGGCCTGTACCAGCACACATAAAGTCAATATGCCGTGACTTAAGTTTATTTGGAGTTCACTCATGTAGGCACTGCTCAGGCCTGTACCTGCACACTTAAAGTCAACATGTCGTGACTTACGTTTATTTGGAGCTCAGTCATGTATGTACGTCTCTGCCCTGTACCAGCACACGTAAGATTATAACCCAAAAAATCATGTGTCCCCCTTGATGTGCTGTAAAGTCCCTTTCATTTTCATCCGACTTACATTCATTTTCCCGCTCATCCACCATGTTTCCCTGTCTCACTGTGCCCTCTCAGCCCTTCAATAAAACCAGCCAAAATAACAAATGTTATGAATAGTTTAGGACAGAATATTGGCTGGTTGTACTCACCATTTGACTGGTGAGTCTCACCATTTGCCTGGTGAGTCATGCACTGGCTTGTGGTGATATTTACTGGCACCCAAGAGTCCAATTGGTAAACGCGACAAGGCATGATGACCCAAATGACTGACCCTTAACCTTTAGCCTCGAATGTATCTTGTGTTTTTGTTCATCTAAATATTCGCCTGGGTCGGGAGGTTACATTTTTTAGATGGAGGGTTCAGAGTTCAGAGTTGAAGAGAGCGGCGCAGTAAGAATGATGACAAATGGGATTCAACCGAAGTAAATGATAAGAGCGAAGTAAAGGATAAGTACGAAGTTAAGGATAAGAACGCAGTAAATGATAAGTACAAAGTTAATGATAAGTACGAAGTCAAGGATAAATACAAAGTAAAGGATATTTACGAAGTATGTGATAAGTACGAGGTAAATGATATGTACGAAGTAAAAGATAAGTACGAAGTTTTAGGTTCTTGTTGTATAGCGAGATCACGAAGTAAAAATTAAAGTTTAAATTTTTTTTTGCATAGTGACGTCATAGTGTAAACAAACTGAAAACAGACACTATGACCAAAAGGCAGACTTAGCCTATGCCTATCAATATGTTTGGCTCGTCGACAGTTTTGTCTACACAAAAACAATTATCTCAATATCCTACATTTTACGATTTGAACTCTAACCTTTCAACATTAAAGCATTGATCTAAATTATGGAACAGTTTGCAACAGTCTTTGAGAAAAATGAAAAATGATAAAAAAATGATTTATGAAACAATTAAAGACATTTTCTTTAAATAGATTTGATGACGTCAGAGTGCCGTGAGCAGGCTAGAATAGTATGGACACAAGCACCGTACAAGTAATCAATCAATCATCAGCTCTGTCTGAGCTCATTTATTATCAAATGTCTTTTTGCAAATGTCTTGTCAGAAAGTCTTGTTGCAAATGTCTTGTCGGAAAGTCTTTTTGCAAATGTCTTGTCGGAAAGTCTTGTTGCAAATGTCTTGTCCGAAAGTCTTGTCGCAAACGCCTTGTTTCAAATGTCTTGTTGCAAATGTCTTGTTTCAATAGCAACTTCGTATCCAGTGATGTCTTGAAGCCTTCCAATCATGACCGCCGTTCCATGCTCATCAGAGGTTCAGAAACCTTGACTTAAACCTCAATCACCCGTTGACATGATACAATCAAAAGTTTTTGAACTGTGACCCTTGTGACCTGTTCAACATTAACAACCACTTCACTTAAGAACTCAAGTATCCTCCTCTCTATTCACCTCAACATTACCCTTACCTTACCACCATTTCAACATTTAGGAATGTTCATAGCATTCCAATCACCTTTCATCTTGAAACTTTCGTTTCAACTAGTCTCTTTCCGGTCTACCCAGCGGCGGATCCGCAGAGTAAATGGGTGGATACAAACCAAAGGCAATTCACCGAAAAGGGTGAACGTATCTTATCAACTTATCAACGTCACTTTTTGTCACTTAAAACAACAACAGCTGTTGGATAAACGTGTTTTTTTTCTTGACATCATGGCTTATCTCCCCACAACTCCCATTAGCATTTCACGAAGCACCCTCCCACACCCACATCACTGCTCACAACCTCCTCCCACACCGACATCACTGCTCACAACCTCCTCCCACACTGACATCACTGCTCACAACCTCCACCCACACCGACATCACTGCTCACAAACTCCTCCCACACCCACATCACTGATCACAACCTACTCCCACACCGACATCACTGCTCACAACCTCCACCCATATCGACATCACTGCTCACAACCTCCACCCACACCGACATCACTGCTAACAACCTCCACCCACATCACTGCTCACAACCTCCACCCACACACACATCTCTGCTCACGACCTCCACCCATATCACTGCTCACAACCTCCACCAACACGCAATTCACTGCTCACGATCCACCCATACCCACATCACTGCTCACAACCTCCACCCACACCAACATCACTGCTCACGACCTCCACCCACACCCACATCACTGCTCACAATCTCCACCCACATCACTGCTCACGACCTCCACCCACAACCACATCGCTGCTCACAACCTCCACCCACAACCTCCACCCACAACCACATCACTGCTCACGACCCCCACCCACACCCACATCACTGCTCACAACCTCCACCCACACCGACATCACTGCTCACGAGCTCCACCCACACCCATATCCCTGCTCACGACCCCCACCCACACCCACATCACTGCTCACAACCACCACACACACCGCCATCACTTCGCTGCTCACGAGCTCCACCCACCCCCACATCCCTGCTCACGACCTCCACCCACACCCACATCACTGCTCACAACCTCCACCCACACCCACATCACTGCTAACAACCTCCACCCACACTCACATCGCTGCTCACAACCTCCATCCACACCCACATCACTGCTCATGACCTCCACCCACACCCACATCACTGCTCACAACCTCCATCCACACCCACATCACTGCTCATGACCTCCACCCACACTCACATCGCTGCTCACAACCTCCATCCACACCCACATCACTGCTCATGACCTCCACCCACACCCACATCACTGCTCACGACCCCCTCCCACACCCCATCACTGCTCACGACCTCCACCCACACTCACATCGCTGCTCACAACCTCTATCCACACCCACATCACCGCTCACGACCCCCTCACACACCCCATCACTGCTCACGACCTGCTCTTACACCCCATCACTGCTCAGTTGTGACCCAGTTGGCTTGGGCTCCCCATTGCTCACTAAGTAATTATCATGCTTGACATTTGACAATCCACGGCCATAAAAAGGTCAGTGCGCGTGGCCTGACTCAACGGCCGCCAAGTAAGGAAGGATTGGTGCAGTGGAAGATTCAAACGTCTCAGATTCTCTCAGTGGATCAGATGAGATGTCAGCAGGACCAACAGATTCTCTCAGAGATGTCAGGAGGACCAACAGATTCAGTGGATCAGATGAGATGACAGAAGGACCAACAGATTCTCTCAGAGATGTTAAGAGGACCAACAGATTCTCTCAGTGGATCAGATGAGATGTCAGGAGGACCAACAGATTCTCTCAGAGATGTCAGGAGGACCAACAGATTCAGTGGATCAGATGAGATGTCAGGAGGACCAACAGATTATCTCAGAGATGTTAAGAGGACCAACAGATTATCTCAGTAGATCAGATGAGATGTCAGGAGGACCAACAGATTATCTCAGTAGATCAGATGAGATGTCAGGAGGACCAACAGATTATCTCAGTAGATCAGATGAGATGTCAGAAGGACCAACAGATTATCTCAAAGATGTCAGGAGGACCAACAGATTATCTCAGTAGATCAGATGAGATGTCAGGAGACCAACAGATTATCTCAGAGATATCAGGAGGACCAACAGATTATCTCATTAGATCAGATGAGATGTCAGGAGGACCAACAGATTATCTCAGTAGATCAGATGAGATGTCAGGAGGACCAACAGATTATCTCAGTAGATCAGATGAGATGTTAGGAGGACCAACAGATTATCTCAGTAGATCAGATGAGATGTCAGAAGGACCAACAGATTATCTCAAAGATGTCAGGAGGACCAACAGATTATCTCAGTAGATCAGATGAGATGTCAGGAGACCAACAGATTATCTCAGAGATATCAGGAGGACCAACAGATTATCTCAGTAGATCAGATGAGATGTCAGGAGGACCAACAGATTATCTCAGTAGATCAGATGAGATGTCAGGAGGACAAACAGATTATCTCAGTAGATCAGATGAGATGTCAGGAGGACCAACAGATTATCTCAGTAGATCAGATGAGATGTCAGAAGGACCAACAGATTCTCTCAGAGATGTCAGGAGGATCAACAGATTATCTCAGTAGATCAGATGAGATGTCAGGAGGACCAACAGATTATCTCAGTGGATCAGATGAGATGTCAGGAGGACCAGCAGATTCTCTCAGTAGATCAGATGAGATGTCAGAAGGACCAACAGATTCTCTCAGAGATGTCAAGAGAACCAACAGATTCTCTCAGTGGATCAGATGAGATGTCAGAAGAACCAACAGATTATCTCAGAGATGTCAGGAAGACCAACAGATTCAGTGGATCAGATGACATGTCAGGAGGACCAACATATTCTCTCAGAGATGTCAGGAGGACCAGCAGATTCTCTCAGTGGATCAGATGAGATGTCAGGAGGACCAGAAGATTCTCTCAGAGTGGCCGGAGGACCAGAAGATTCTCTCAGTGGATCAGATGAGATGTCAGAAGGACCAACAGATTCTCTCAGAGATGTCAGGAGGACCAGCAGATTCTCTCAGTGGATCAGATGAGATGTCAGAAGGACCAACAGATTCTCTCAGAGATGTCAGGAGGACCAGCAGATTGTCTCAGTGGATCAGATGAGATGTCAGAAGGACCAACAGATTCTCTCAGAGATGTCAGAAGGACCAACAGATTCTCTCAGTAGATCAGATGAGATGTCAGAAGGACAAACAGATTCTCTCAGTAGATCAGATGAAATGTCAGAAGGACTAACAGATTCTCTCAGAGATGTCAGAAGGACCAACAGATTCTCTCAGTAGATCAGATGAGATGTCAGAAGAACCAACAGATTCTCTCAGCAGATCAGATGAGATGTCAGAAGGACCAACAGATTCTCTCAGTAGATCAGATGAGATGTCAGAAGGACCAACATATTCTCTCAGAGATGTCAGAAGGACCAACATATTCTCTCAGTAGATCAGATGAGATATCAGAAGAACCAACAGATTCTCTCAGCAGATCAGATGAGATGTCAGAAGTACCAACAGATTCTCTCAGTAGATCAGATGAGATGTCAGAAGGACCAACATATTCTCTCAGAGATGTCAGAAGGACAAACAGATTCTCTCAGTAGATCAGATGAGATGTCAGAAGGACCAACAGATTCTCTCAGTAGATCAGATGAGATGTCAGAAGGACCAACAGATTCTCTCAGTAGATCAGATGAGATGTCAGAAGGACCAACAGATTCTCTCCGTAGATCAGATGAGATGTCAGAAGGACCAACAGATTCTCTCAGTAGATCAGATGAGATGTCAGAAGGACCAACAGATTCTCTCAGAGATGTCAGAAGGACCAACAGATTCTCTCAGTGGATCAGATGAGATGTCAGAAGGACCAACAGATTCTCTCAGAGATGTCAGAAGGACCAACAGATTCTCTCAGTGGATCAGATGAGATGTCAGGAGGACCAACAGATTCTCTCAGAGATGTCAGGAGGACCAGTAGATTTGGTAGATCAGATGAGATGCCAGGAGGACCAACAGATTCTCTCAGTAGATCAGATGAGATACCAGGAGGACAAACCAACTCAAAATTTGTTTTCAAACGATTGGAGACTGCCAAAACGACAAACACAATGGTACAACATTGAAACGACAAACTCAATGGTACAAGTTGAAACAAGTTCTGTAACTCTGGTTTTAATGAAAAATGGTAGCCTTAAGATAACGTAACCATCATTTCCACACCCTTTACATGTAGATTTGGGGAAAGGTCAATCAGACTTTTTTTTCCAAGAAAAAGAGTAGTTGGAATATATATAATATATCATTAGCTTATAATTTAGCATTCCAACAAATATTATTTTGTAGACAGTGATGTGTACATTTTGAACTTTTTCATCTTGCAAGATTGACACAATCTGTAACTCTGTATGTAACAGCTTTAAAAACTAATTTTTATTTGACTATCACAAGAATCAATATTTACTCCCACATATACCCAACTACTATGTTCACATATATCCCAAAACATGTACACACATATTATGTCAGTGCTACACCTTACACCAATCTACCACTTATACAGTACTTTATTTACACACATATGTAAGTGCTATACTTTACACCGATCTACCATATATACCCTATTTTATTTACACACACTATGTCAGTGATATACTTTACACTGATCTACCACATATACCTTATTTTATTTACACAATACTATGTCAGTGCTATACTTTACACCGATCTACCACATATACCCTATTTTATTTACACACATACCATGTCAGTGCTATACTTTACACCGCTCTACCATATATACCCTATTTTATTTACACACACACTATGTCAGTGCTATACTTTACACCGATCTACCACATATACCCTATTTTATTTACACAAATACCATGTCAGTGCTATACTTTACACCGATCTACCACATACACCTTACTTTATTTACACTTCCTTGGGGAGCCCTGGAATATTTTTAAACAAGATCACATTTCATCCCAAATGTTCACATCGCCTGTTATTCAAGGCCTTCCCCAAAACAAGGCGCCCCCCAAAAAAAAACAACAAGGCGCCCCCCTCCCACGAAACAAGGCGCTCCCCCCCCCCAAAAAAAAAACCCAAAAAACAAAAACTAAACAAGGCTCCAACGACTAAAGTGCTGTCTTTTGTTGATCACGTGATCCCCGCCAGGGATCGCTCACTCCTCAAAACATGATCAATGGCCCATGGGAAATTGCACAAGGGGGGGGGGGGCGCGACTCCGGTCCTTGGGGGACAGAAGCAGGCTGATCTATGATGACCAAAGGATATCTGACAGTGTCAGTTACGGCTGAAATATTTTATACTAGCAACTATTCCATCAACATGTGCACGACAAAAACCGAACTGTTGACAGTCGGGCTAGTTACCTCATACTTAGATGGAGTCTCAGGGTGGTTTGGGGGGGGGTTGGGCTAGTTACCTCATACTTAGATGGAGTCTCAGGATTGGTGGGGGGGGGAGGAGGGGGAGTTACCTCATACTTAGATGGAGTCTCAGATTGGTGGGGGAAGATGGGGGAGTTACCTCATACTTAGATGGAGTCTCAGGAGTGGTTGGGGGGGTGAGTTGGGCGAGTTACCTCATACTAAGATTGGAGTCTCAGGACTGGTGGTGGGGGGGAGTTGGGCTAGTTACCTCATACTTAGATGTAGTCTCAGGACTGGTGGGGCGGGGGGGGGGGAGCATTGTGGTGGGGAAAAGTAATTGTACAGGGGTTATTGCTAGACCTACAATTCTGTTTTATTTCAAGATTTCCCAGACATTCTGTTTAATATTTCCCACACTTTGTGTTTGTTTAATACTTCCCGGACATTGTGTTTAATATTTCCCGGACATTGTGTTTAATATTTCCCGCACATTGTGTTTGATATTTCCTAGATTTATCAGTCAGTAGGCCCTTAAGGGTGTTTTAATATAGGTTGCAAAGGGTGTCAAATGTAGGTTCTGAAGGGTGTTCTATTGTACTTTACAAAGGGTGTCAAATGTAGGTTCTGAAGGGTGTTATAATGTACTTTACAAAGGGTGTCAAATGTAGGTTCTGAAGGGTGTTATAATGTAGGTTAAAAAGGGTGTCAAATGTAGGTTCTGAAGAGTGTTATAATGTACTTTACAAAGGGTGTCAAATGTAGGTTCTGAAGGGTGTTATAATGTAGGTTACAAAGGGTGTCAAATGTAGGTTCTGAAGGGTGTTATAATGTACTTTACAAAGGGTGTCAAATGTAGGTTCTGAAGGGTGTTATAATGTAGGTTACAAAGGGTTTCAAATGTAGGTTCTGAAGGCTGTTATAATTTAGGTTACAAAGGGTGTCAAATGTAGGTTCTGAAGGCTGTTATAATGTAGGTTACAAAGGGTGTCAAATGTAGGTTCTGAAGGATGTTTGAGTGTAATTTAGGTAATGAATGCTAAAGTCATTGAGTGTAATGTAGGTAATGAATTCTAAAGTCATTGAGTGTAATGTAGGTAATGAATGCTAAAGTCATTGAGTGTAATGTAGGTAATGAATGCTAAAGTCATGGAGTGTAATGTAGGTAATAAATGCTAAAGTCATTGAGTGTAATGTAGGTAATGAATGCTAAAGTCATTGAGTGTAATGTAGGTAATGAATGCTAAAGTCATTGAGTGTAATGTAGAGATGAATGCTAAAGTCATGGATTGTAATGTAGGTAATGAATGCTAAAGTCATTGAGTGTAATGTAGATAATGAATGCTAAAGTCATTGAGTGTAATGTAGGTAATGAATGCTTAAGTCATTGAGTGTAATGTAGGTAATGAATGCTAAAGTCATTGAGTGTAATGTAGGTAATGAAAGCTAAAGTCATTGAGTGTAATGTAGGTAATGAATGCTAAAGTCATTGAGTGTAATGTAGGTAATGAATGATAAAGTCATTGAGTGTAATGTAGAAATGAATGCTAAAATCATGAAGTGTAATGTAGGTAATGAATGCTAAAGTCATTGAGTTAATGTAGGTAATGAATGCTAAAGTCATTGAGTGTAATGTAGAAATGAATGCTAAAGTCATTGAGTGTAATGTAGGTAATGAATGCTAAAGTCATTGAGTGTAATGTAGCTAATGAATGCTAAAGTCATTGAGTGTAATGTAGGTAATGAATGCTAAAGTCATTGAGTGTAATGTAGGTAATGAATGATAAGTTCATTGAGTGTAATGTAGGTAATGAAAGCTAAAGTCATTGAGTGTAATGTAGGTAATGAATGCTAAAGTCATTGAGTGTAATGTAGGTAATGAATGCTAAAGTCATTGAGTGTAATGTAGGTAAGGAATGCTAAAGTCATTGAGTGTAATGTAGCTAATGAATGCTAAAGTCATTGAGTGTAATGTAGGTAATGAATGATAAGTTCATTGAGTGTAATGTAGGTAAGCTAAAGTCATTGAGTGTAATGTAGGTAATGAATGCTAAAGTCATTGAGTGTAATGTAGGTAATGAATGCTGAAGTCATTGAGTGTAATGTAGAAATGAATGCTAAAGTCATGAAGTGTAATGTAGGTAATGAATGCTAAAGTCATTGAGTGTAATGTAGCTAATGAATGCTAAAGTCATTGAGTGTAATGTAGGTAATGAATGCTAAAGTCATTGAGTGTAATGTAGGTAATGAATGCTAAAGTCATTGAGTGTAATGTAGCTAATGAATGCTAAAGTCATTGAGTGTAATGTAGGTAATGAATGCTAAAGTCATTCAGACGCTTGGGGCTTCTCGTGTTTTATTTTGGGATGTAGATCTTTCTATATGGTATGATGTATGATTAAGTTAAGATTGTAGCAAACAAGGAAGCGGTGTATTTTACTCTTACACTGGTAACACACGATTGAAAGAAAAAATGTCCCCTACTATGTACACTGGTAACACAGAACTGAACTAAGACGTGTCTCCTATGGCAGCTCTACCAATGAACTACTCATTAAAGATGCACATGTCAGGTCTACCAATGACCTACTCATTAAAGATACACATGTCAAGTCTACTAATGACCTACTCATTAAAGATACACATGTCAGGTCTACCAATGACCTACTCATTAAAGATACACATGTCAGGTCTACCAATGCCCTACTCATTAAAGATACACATGTCAGGTCTACCAATGACCTACTCATTAAAGATACACATGGCAGCTCTACCAATGACCTACTCATTAAAGATGCACATGGCAGCTCTACCAATGACCTACTCATTAAAGATACACATGTCAGGTCTACCAATGACCTACTCATTAAAGATACACAGGGCAGCTCTACCAATGACCTACTCATTAAAGATACACATGTCAGGTCTACCAATGACCTACTCATTAAAGATGCACATGGCAGCTCTACCAATGACCTACTCATTAAAGATACACATGTCAGGTCTACCAATGACCTACTCATTAAAGATGCACATGGCAGCTCTACCAATGACCTACTCATTAAAGATACACATGTCAGGTCTACCAATGACCTACTCATTAAAGATACACAGGGCAGCTCTACCAATGACCTACTCATTAAAGATACACATGTCAGGTCTACCAATGACCTACTCATTAAAGATGCACATGGCAGCTCTACCAATGACCTACTCATTAAAGATACACATGTCAGGTCTACCAATGACCTACTCATTAAAGATACACATGGCAGCTCTACCAATGACCTACTCATTAAAGATACACATGGCAGCTCTACCAATGACCTACTCATTAAAGATACACATGCCAGCTCTACCAATGACCTACTCATTAAAGATACACATGTCAGGTCTACCAATGACCTACTCATTAAAGATACACATGGCAGCTCTACCAATGACTTACTCATTAAAGATACACATGGCAGCTCTACCAATGACCTACTCATTAAAGATACACATGGCAGCTCTACCAATGACCTACTCATTAAAGATACACATGGCAGGTCTACCAATGACCTACTCATTAAAGATACACATGGCAGCTCTACCAATGACCTACTCATTAAAGATACACATGGCAGCTCTACCAATGACCTACTCATTAAAGATACACATGGCAGCTCTACCAATGACCTACTCATTAAAGATACACATGGCAGCTCTACCAATGACCTACTCATTAAAGATACACATGGCAGCTCTACCAATGACCTACTCATTAAAGATACACATGGCAGCTCTACCAATGACCTACTCATTAAAGATACACATGGCAGCTCTACCAATGACCTACTCATTAAAGATACACTAATTAGATGACAAGATGATTAGACGTTTCCGTCCACCGCTGTCTCGATCGCCTGCTCGGAAACACAATTTGATCTATTCTCATTTCCTTAACAATCGATTTTAAAATGGAGTCCAACAAATAATAATAAGTGCTTATAATTGGTCAAGATATGTAGTCCAACCATTAATAAGTGCTTTTAATTGGGCAAGAATTTCTCTCCAGTAAAACAGAGCAATTGTTGCATGTATCAAATAGAGTGGGAAAGTGGTCAAACACATCTGGGCAAATGGTCAAATACACCTAGGCAAGTGATCAAATACACATGGGAAAGTGGTCAAATACATCAGTGCAAGTGGTCAAATATATCTGGGCAAGTGGTCAAATACATCTGGGCAAGTCCATTACATTCAGCTATCCCACAAGTGCATCACAATCTGCCATCCCACAAGTCCATCACATTCTGCCATCCCAAAAGTCCATCACATTCAGCAATCCCACAAGTCCACAACATTCAGCTATCCCACAAGTCCAGCATTGAACTTTAGACTCTGGCAAATTTGAAGAGCATCTAAATGTTTCTCCCTGGTCTAAATTTATTCTAACAAGCCCCTTTCCCAGCCCCTATCTCTTGTCCCCCCCCCCCCGGGGACAGTGAAGACCCCCAACTCCCCAAAAGTTGTGTGTTAATCATTTCAATTGTAAAATTATTGACTCCACGTGGACGCCAATTCACGTCGGACATTAGCGCCAGCAAACCTCGAGGTTCTCGTACCGTGTGCTGGGGTCCCTGGGGGACTGACTAATCTTTGGCCAGAGCCTTTTTTCCCGGCATAGATGTTTGTGTGAGAGTTAATATGTATCAGAAGGCTGTCCACAGGAATTCAAGCAAATAATTGATTTTTGTTTGTCCTTATTTTTATTTTCATCGATTGTTTATGAAAAATCGAAATGTCATCTGAACATTAAATGCCCTATGAGCATTAAATGTCATTCAAACATAAATGCAATCTGAACAATAAATGTCATCTAAACATTAAATGTCATCTGAACATTAAATGTCATCTGAACTTTAAATGTCATCTGAACATTACTGATAAATAGAGAGAAAGAGGGAGAGAAAGAGAGAACGTGTATCTTGTCTATGTGTTTGCTGTCTATGTTATGTTTTTGTTTCTATTGTTTGTGTTTTTGTCTATGTGTTTATTGTATAAGTGTTTGGGTTGGGGTTTGCTGAGCATGTGTTTGAAACCTAGGTGTTTGTTGTCTATTAGAACAACATTTAATCCTAGGTGTTTGTTGTCTATTTGAACAACATTTAATGCTAGGTGTTTCTTGTCTATTTGAACAACATTTAATCCTAGGTGTTTGTTGTCTATTAGAACAACATTTTATCCTGTCTCATCTGGACCCACCCTCACCCCTGTTATTGTTGTTATTTACCTTATCATCTGTTGATGGCCGTACATGTACACATTCCCAACTTATAATATGTTGATAACCGTACATGTACACATTCCAAGCTTATCATCTGTTGATTGCCAAACATGTACACATTCCTAGCTTACCATCTGTCGATTGCCAAACATGTACACATTATAGCCTATCATCTGTTGATGGCCATACATGTACCAGTATACATTCCTAGCTTATCACCTGTTGATGGCGATACATGTACACATTATAGCCTATCATCTGTTGATGGCCATACATGTACCAGTATACATTCCTAGCTTATCACCTGTTGATGGCGATACATGTACACATTATAGCCTATCATCTGTTGATGGCCATACATGTACCAGTATACATTCCTAGCTAATCACCTGTTGATGGCGATACATGTACACATCCCCAGCTTATTATCAGTTTATGAGTGTACATGTACACATTCCCAACTTAACATCTGTTGATGGCCGTACATGTACACATTCCCAACTTAACATCTGTTGATGGCCGTACATGTACACATTCCCAACTTAACATCTGTTGATGGCCGTACATGTACACATTCCAAACTTAACATCTGTTGATGGCCGTACATGTACACATTCCCAACTTAACATCTGTTGATGGCCGTACATGTACACATTCCAAACTTAACATCTGTTGATGGCCGTACATGTACACATTCCAAACTTAACATCTGTTGATAGCCGTACATGTACACATTCCCAAATTTTCATGTGTCGATGGCCATACAAGTACACATTCCCAACTGTTCATCTACTGATGACTGTACACGTACACAGTCCCAGCTTTGCATCGGTTGATGGCCGTAGGAGCACACATTCCCAAGTCCACCGAGGACTCCCAGAGCGGCAAGCAAGGGAAAAAGCCCACCACAAGATGATGATATTTTCCAGCTTGGAGTTGGAACCACATGAGATGCGGTGATTAATGTCAGCCGCTCCAACAAATGAAATTCCAGTTGTTTTTTGTGTCCAAAAAGGGCGAGCACCATTATTTGAAGTCTCTTGAGGAATGGGCCAAACTTTGAATAGTTTTAATCTGTTTAGGAAATTGCCTGCTTTGTCGCGCTTCACCAGAGGAAAGGGAGGTTATACAACTGTGTATTGAAGTCGTCTGAAGACTGACTGAATGTAAGAGTTACTTCAAGGGGACGGCGTCATCACCGCCATGTCATACATGGCATTGGAAACAGGCATCAAGACGACATTGAGACAGATGACATGGTCACGTGTGTGCACACACACACACACAAATTGCTTATGCAGCAATAATAATGAGACGAATCATTTTGACAACAAAAATTGACATCGAAATGCCATTAGAATTTTGTGAAATTGATTTACTGTTCACAAAAGTTGCCCGTTATAACGCTGGGCATCTTTGAAAAAGCAAACATCTGCATTACTGCACACATGGGTGTATACAATGGATCAGCAAACATCTGCATTACTGCACACATGGGTGTACACAACGGATCAGCAAACATCTGCATTACTGCACACATGGGTGTACACAACGGATCAGCAAACATCTGCATTACTGCACACATGGGTGTACAAAATGTATCAGCAAACATCTGCATTACTGCACACATGGGTGTACACAACGGATTAACAAACATCTACATTACTGCACACATGGGTGTACAAAATGTATCAGCAAACATCTGCATTACTGCACACATGGGTGTACACAACGGATCAGCAAACATCTACATTACTGCACACATGGGTGTACACAACGGATCAGCAAACATCTACATTACTGCACACATGGGTGTACACAACGGATCAGCAAACATCTGCATTACTGCACACATGGGTGTACACAACGGATCAGCAAACATCTGCATTACTGCACACATGGGTGTACACAACGGATCAGCAAGCAAGCCACAATTTGTCAGTAACCGACAATTATCACAATCTATAGGACATGTATTACTATCTATAGGGCATTTAATTTTAATACTATCCATAGGACATTTATTACTATCTATAGGACATTTATTACAATCTATAAGACATTTATTACGATCTATACGACATTTATTTCCATCTATATGACATTTATTACTACGTATAAGACATTTATTACAATGTATATGACATTTATTACAAGCTATACGACATTTATTACAATCTATACGACAATTAATACGATCTATTCGACATTTATTACTTACTATACGACATTTATTACTATCCATAAAACATTTATTACAATATATTCGAAATTTCAAGCATCAATCCTTGAACGGAACTGTAGTAGAAGTCAGAGACAAGGAGACTGCAATTTCTTGTCATAGTTTCAGTAGCAGTCATGATCAGTTGTGAGATATGACTACCATAAGACGTTCATAATCATGGAAATGGCTAACATAAATAGTGTATTGTGTCTTGAGTAGGTATGTCATAATTCATTTATGGTTACCGTGATTCGTTTATTGTCTATTAGATGTGGATACCATAATTCGTTTATTGGCTATTACAAGTGGCTACCATAATTCGTTTATCGTTGAATAGATGTGGCTGCCATAATTCGTTTATTGTTGATTAGATGTGGCTGCCATATCCGTCATTGTGAAACCTCGTCCATTTCCAAAAAGTCCCTTAAAACCCATCTGTTTAGGTCCGCCTATGACCTGTGATGCACCCTCCTTGCCCTGCCTCATTTTCTGTTTCGGGTTAATCCTGAAGTATAGGCCAAAACGTGCCAAAGTGTCCCCGTTTTATAGCCATTTTCATTGTTTCTATAGTATAGTAGTTACTATCCTAGTGTCTCATTTTTATTTTACTTAGTTTACATGTTTTTAATAATTGTAAAGCGCTTAGAGCTTTATGGTAAGCGCTATATAAAAATGCCTAAATAAATAAATAAATAAATTCGTTTATTGTTGATTAGATGTGGCTACCATAATTCATTTATTGTTGATTAGATGTGGTTACCATAATTCATTTATTGTTGATTAGATGTGGCTACCATAATTCATTTATTGTTGATTAGATGTGGCTACCATAATTCATTTATTGTTGATTAGATGTGGCTACCATAATTCATTTATTGTTGATTAGATGTGGCTACCATAATTCGTTTATTTTGCCATGTTGACAATGTTACATATGTCACGGTGTATTTTATTATATGATAGATTGGACATTTGATGGGGGGGGGGGACATTTGATGGTTGGACACTGATGTGTGGACATTTGATGGGTGGACATTTGATGGGTGGACATTTGATGGTTGGTCATTTGATGGGTGGACATTTCATGGATGGACATTGAATTAGTGGACATTTGATGGGTGGACATTGGATGGGTGGACATTGGATGGGTGGACATTTGATGGGTGGACATTTGATGGGCAGACATTTCATGGGTGGACATTCCATGGGTGGACATTTGATAGGTGGACATTTCATGGGTGGACATTTCATGGGCGGACATTTCATGGGCAGACATTTTATGGGTGGACATTGAACGGGCTCTCGTGGAAGGATTAAGTAACATGAGGTTAATAAAAAATATTTATAAAGAAAATAAATCACTCTAATTTCACATAAATATAACTTTCAAATACCACATACACATTACTTTCTAATACCACATAAACATAGGTTTCTAATACCTCATGCATATAAGTTTCTAATACCACATACATATAACTTTCTAATACCACATACATATAACTTTCTAATACCACATACATATAAGTTTCTAATACCACAAGCATATAACTTTCTAATACCACATACATATAACTTTCTAATACCACATACAAATAACTTTCTAATACCACATACATATAACTTTCTAATACCACATACATATAGCTTTCTAATACCACATACATATAACTTTCTAATACCACACACATATAACTTTCTAATACCACATACATATAAGTTTGCAATACCCCGGTGTAGGGCAGTAAATTGTTTGATTGAAATGGCCAACAGCAAGGCTCGATCTCAATAGCATCACTGTCACTGTAAAGGAAGGAAGACACGAGCTAATATGATGAACACTTATCTAAGGAACTTGGGACACTACTACAAGTATTACTAGTTAGGATAAACATTGGGACTAAGATAAAAGTATCACTAATTAGGATAAACATTGGGACTAAGATAGAAGTATCACTAGTTAGGATAAACATTGGGACTAAGATGGAAGTATTACTAGTTAGGAAAAATGCGTTGCTCACTCAGAGCTCTAAGTGAATCTATTTCTATTAACGTGCCACCCCCCCCCACCTTTTTTTACGCACGCACTCATCCTCCCACAAAACTTTTCCAGCAGATAATATTTGATACTCCCCCCCCCCTCCGCCCCCACTGTAATAGCACAATAGCAATACTCTCCACCACCGGCTCAAACCATCTTAATAATTGGATCAAATTCTGGGGGCGAAGCTATGCATGAATTTTTAATGGACTGAAATTGCTGGATGTGCACAGATGGAGACTCAATTATTACATAAGAATAGGTCTATGGCATTACTTCATCACAACTACCTGGAACCTTCTTTGACAAGACGACTGAATCTATGGCATTACTTCATCACAACTACCTGGAACCTTCTTTGACAAGACGACTGAATCTATGGCATTACTTCATCACAACTACCTGGAACCTTCTTTGACAAGACGATTGAATCTATGGCATTACTTCATCACAACTACCTGGCACCTTCTTTGACAAGACGATTGAATCTATGGCATTACTTCATCACAACTACCTGAAACCTTCTTTGACAAGACGACTGAATCTATGGCATTACTTCATCACAACTACCTGGCACCTTCTTTGACAAGACGATTGGGTCTATGACATTACTTCATCACAACTACCTGAAACCTTCTTTGACAAGACGACTGAATCTATGGCATTACTTCATCACAACTACCTGAAACCTTCTTTGACAAGACGACTGAATCTATGGCATTACTTCATCACAACTACCTGGAACCTTCTTTGACAAGACGACTGAATCTATGGCATTACTTCATCACAACTACCTGAAACCTTCTTTGACAAGACGATTGGGTCTATGACATTACTTCATCACAACTACCTGGAACCTTCTTTGACAAGACGACTGGATCTATGGCATTACTTCATCACAACTACCTGGAACCTTCTTTGACAAGACGACTGAATCTATGGCATTACTTCATCACAACTACCTGGAACCTTCTTTGACAAGACGACTGAATCTATGGCATTACTTCATCACAACTACCTGGAACCTTCTTTGACAAGACGACTGAATCTATGGCATTACTTCATCACAACTACCTGGAACCTTCTTTGACAAGACGACTGAATCTATGGCATTACTTCATCACAACTACCTGGAACCTTCTTTGACAAGACGATTGGGTCTATGACATTACTTCATCACAACTACCTGGAACCTTCTTTGACAAGACGACTGAATCTATGGCATTACTTCATCACAACTACCTGGAACCTTCTTCGACAAGACGATTGGGTCTATGGCATTACTTCATCACAACTACCTGGAACCTTCTTTGACAAGACGACTGAATCTATGGCATTACTTCATCACAACTACCTGGAACCTTCTTTGACAAGACGACTGAATCTATGGCATTACTTCATCACAACTACCTGGAACCTTCGTTGACAAGACGACTGAATCTATGGCATTACTTCATCACAACTACCTGGAACCTTCGTTGACAAGACGACTGAATCTATGGCATTAATTCATCACAACTACCTGAAACCTTCTTTGACAAGACGACTGAATCTATGGCATTACTTCATCACAACTACCTGGCACCTTCCTTGACCATTTTACGCCTGAACATCTCAAGCTGCCTTCACAGCAATACCAATTCAATTATTTCACGTGCAATTCACCTTACTATGGTAGACATATTCCAACATCAAAACTAAAGAACATGTTATGCCTCCCCTTTCTTATTTATTAACATATCTATTTTTTAATCTGTTATTTGTAGCAAGTCATTAAGGATGTTTTCACATGTCATTAAGCATATAGTTCACATTTCATTTAGCGTGCTGTTGACATGTCATTTAGAGTGCTGTTCCCATGTCATTTAGCGTGTTGTTCCCATGTCATTTAGCGTTTTGTTCCAATGTCATTTAGTGTGTTGTTCACATGTCATTTAGCATGTTGACACGTGGTGCTACTTTTAGAGGACATGTCTAAAATCAGCTATTTAGATACCACATTTTCCTATCTGCTATTTAGACACCACATTTTCCTACCTGCTATTTAGACACCACATTTTCCTATCTGCTATTTAGATACCACATTTTCCTATCTGCTATTTAGACACCACATTTTCCTATCTGCTATTTAGACACCACATTTTCCTACCTGCTATTTAGACACCACATTTTCCTATCTGCTATTTAGACACCAAATTTTCCTACCTGCTATTTAGACACAACATTTTCCTATCTGCTATTTAGACACCAAATTTTCCTACCTGCTATTTAGACACCACATTTTCCTATCTGCTATTTAGACACCAAATTTTCCTACCGGCTATTTAGACACCACATTTTCCTATCTGCTATTTAGACACCACATTTTCCTATCTGCTATTTAGACACCACATTTTCCTATCTGCTATTTAGACACCACATGTCCCGAATCTGTTATTAGTTTCTGATTTCATGGATTTTTATTTTAGATTCTGTTTTTTCTAAATGATATTCGATCCTTATAACTAGGATATTGGGTTTTAGATCCTCATCAATATTTATCCCAAAAATCCAATGTTTACCTTAAGGAAAGATTATATTTCACATTATGTGCTCAAAATAGATCTGTATATGTAAACATGAGCTAGAGAGCAGATTGTGATATCTTGTGAACAAAGCTGGGCTCCATCAACATTTATTTTATTTTTAGTATGAAACCATTTCAACAGCTTAACGTCAAATAATATGGCCCTACGAACCTCTGGCCCACACTCTGAATCCTCAAAACTATGGTCCATACTTAGACTCCTCACAACATCTGCTTCACACACAGACTCCTCACAACATCTGGTTCACACTAAGACTCCTCACAACATCTGGTTCACACTAAGACTCCTCACAACACCTGGTTCACACTAAGACTCCTCACAACATCTGGTTCACACTAAGACTCCTCACAACATCTGGTTCACACTAAGACTCCTGACAACATCTGCTTCACACACAAACTCCTCACAACATCTGGTTCACACTAAGACTCCTCACAACATCTGGTTCACACTAAGACTCCTCACAACATCTGCTTCACACACACTCCTCACATCTGCTTTTCACACATACTCCTCACAACATCTGCTTCACACACAGACTCCTCACAACATCTGGTCCAGACTAAGACTTCTCACAACATCTGGTCAGGGCCAGCCCTACCAATGGCGGGGCCCTATGCCAAACGGATTGCGCGGGGCCCAGTCTGTGTAGGGATAAGGATAATAAGTGAAAATTAAGATTTTGTATTAGAAAAAAAAAAGTGAGGGGCCCCCTGCGGCTGCATAGGTTGCAGTGGCCTAAGGTTGGCCCTGTATCTGGTCCACACAATGAGCCCTAAAACCCGTCTTTTCCCATTATCGTTCTGTTCCTATAAGAAAATACTCAACCCCTAAAAACAAAGTTAGTCCCATTCTGTTGACATAGTGGTAGCCAGGACAACACAAATAAATGGTCACATTCTGTTGACATAGTGGTAGCCAGGACAACACAAATAAATGGTCTCATTCTGTTGACATAGTGGTAGCCAGGACAACACAAATAAATGGCCCCATTCTGTTGACTAGTGGTAGCCAGGACAACACAAATAAATGGTCCCATTCTGTTGAATTGTGGTAGCCAGCACAACACAAATAAATGGTCCCATTCTGTTGACATAGTGATAGCCAGCACAACACACAAAAATTGTCCCATTCTGTTGACATAGTGGTAGCCAGCACAACACAAATAAATGGGCCCATTCTTTTGACATAGTGGTAGCCAGGACAACACAAATAAATGGTCCCATTCTGTAGACATAGTGGTAGCCAGCACAACATAAATAAATGGGCCCATTCTTTTGACATAGTGGTAGCCACGACAACACAACTAAATGGTCCCATTCTGTAGACATAGTGGTAGCCAGCACAACATAAATAAATGGTTCCATTCTGTTGACATAGTGGTAGCCAGCACAACACAAATAAATGGTCCCATTCTGTTGACATGGTGGTAGCAGGACAACAAAAATAAATGGTTCCATTCTGTTGACATAGTGGTAGCCAGCACAACACGACTAAATGGTCCCATTCTGTAGACATAGTGGTAGCCAGGACAACATAAATAAATGGTCACATTCTGTTGACATAGTGGTAGCCAGCACAACACAAATAAATGGTCCCATTCTGTTGACATAGTGGTAGCAGGACAACAAAAATAAATGGTTCCATTCTGTTGCCATAGTGGTAGCCAGCACAACACAAATAAATGTTCCCATTCTGTTGACATTGTGGTAGACAGCACAACATAAATAAATGGCCCCATTCTGTTGACATAGTGGTAGCCAGGACAACACAAATAAATGGTCACATTCTGTTGACATTGTGGTAGCCAGCACAACACAAATGAATGGTCCCATTCTGTTGACATAGTGGTAGCCAGGACAACACAAATAAATGGCCCCATTCTGTTGCCATAGTGGTAGCCAGCACAACACAAATAAATGGTCCCATTCTGTTGACATTGTGGTAGCCAGCACAACACAAATAAATGGTCCCATTCTGTTGACATAGTTGTAGCAGGACAACAAAAATAAATGGTTCCATTCTGTTGACATAGTGGTAGCCAGGACAACACAAATAAATGGTCCCATTCTGTTGACATAGTGGTAGCAAAAAAACACAAATAAATGGTCACATTCTGTTGCCTTAGTGGTAGCCAGCACAACACAAATAAATGGTCCCATTCTGTTGACATATTGGTAGCCAGGAAACATAAATAAATGGTCCCATTCTGTTGACATTCATTTAATATAAATGTTGAATGCCATCAGCCATCATGACATGTGCTGTTTACATGACATTGGCGACATTTCAAGGTCAACAATTCCTCATACTTTAGGACCGCCTCTCAAACTCTAGGGTAATACTTCCCAAACTGTGCCCCTCTCTCCAACACTATGTCCTTTCCAAAGCTATGTCTCTTTCTGCAAATCTTTGTCTCTTTCTCCAAATTTATGTCTCTCTCTCAAACTCGATCTCCCTCTCTTTCTCTCAAACTCGATCTCCCTCTCTCTCTCAAACTCGATCTCCCTCTCTCTCTCAAACTCTAAGGCTCTCTCTCAAACTCTAAGGCTCTCTCTCCAACCCTAGGGCTCTCTCTCCAACCCTAGGGCTCTCTATAACCCTAGAACTCTCTCTACAACACACGGGCTCTATCTCTCCAACCCTAGGGCCTCTCTCCAACCCTAGGGCGCTCTCTCCAACCCTATGGCTTTCTATCCAACCTTAGGGCTCTCTCTCCAACCCTAGGACTCTCTCTCCAACCCTAGGGCGCTCTCTCCAACCCTATGGCTTTCTATCCAACCCTAGGGCTCTCTCTCTCTCCAACCCTGGGGCTCTCTCTCCAACCAACTCTCAGATCCTCTCACCAACCTCTGCCATTTCGCCAGATAGGTTTATCATTTGTGCTGTCCTTTATCCCATCCCTGGTGTATCGTAACATTACTTGGATTGGAGAACAAAACCGGTCATATGATATGAGGTGAGGCTTCCATGATGGCTTTTTCGGCTTTATATTTATACCAAATAGATCCTATAACGGAAATATACGGCGTTATGTTACAGTGGTCAGCAACCTAGAGTCAGAACAACGGTGATGGTCAAATTGGTTTTAACACAGTGGCCAGCAACCTGGAGTCAGAACCCAGGTGATGGTCAAGTGGGTTTAAACACAGTGATCAGCAACCTAAAATCAAAGCCCTGGTGGTGGTCAAAGTGGGTTTTAACACAGTGGTCAGCAACCTAATTTCAGAGCCCTGGTGATGGTCAAGTGGGTTTTAACACAATTGACAGCAGCCTGAAGTCAGAACCCTGGTGATGGTCAAATTGGTTTTTACACAGTGGTCAGCAACCTGGAGTCAGAACCCTGGAGATGGTCAAGTGGGTTTTAACACAGTGGTCATCAACCTGGAGTCAGAACCCTGTTATGGTCAAGTGGATTTTAACACAGTGGTCAGCAACGTGGAGTCAGAAACCTGGTGATGGTCAAGTGGGTTTTAACACAGTGGTCAGCAACGTGGAGTCAGAACCCTGAAGATGGTCAAGTGGGTTTTAACACAGTGATCAGCAACTTGGAGTCAGAACCCTGAAGATGGTCAAGTGGGTTTTAACACAGTGATCAGCAACCAGGAGTCAGAAACCTGGTGATGGTCAAGTGGGTTTTAACACAGTGGTCAGCAACCTGGAGTCAGAACCCTGGTGATGGTCAAGTGGATTTAACACATTTTTTAAAAATCCCATTATGACAGGGTGTGTCTATAAAAATGTAATGCTTCAATAGTTAGCACACACAAGTAGGTTGTGCATCACAGGTAGCTTGTGAACCACAATCAGGGGGTGCACCACAAGGAGGTTGCGTACCGACAAGTAGGTTAAGCACCAAAAGTAGGTTGTGGACCGACAAGTAGGTTGTGCACGAAAAGCAGGTTGTTTACAAAAAGTACGTTGTGCACCATTACATTATTCAAAGCCATTTCCAGTGCAATTGGCCATCCCTTACACTACACCAGTGAGAACTGCCTTGCCGATCTTGTCCCTTGCCGTCTTGTGACTTGTTCCGTGTGGAACAGAAGTTTGAATGCCAAAATAAAATACAATTTCACAAGATTTGCGATCTCACCGCTTCAAGAATCGTCCGAAATATGAGCATAGGGTGGCCCTAGGTCAGCCATGAAGGGAGGTGAGGACGATATAAACTACGTAGCCAGCCAGTGAGGCAGCCCGGCAACGGTCAAGATGAGGGTGCCGGGTACGAAGAATTTGCATAAAAAGCGTTTGATACCAGGGAGTCTACCAACGACAAAAGCCAAAATTTATTTCTTTTCTAATTTGATTAGAAATGACTTTGGTCGTGCGCTGCTCATATTGATCATTAATTCATCAGACATCGGAATTTTGAACGGGTTTTTTTGCCCTTGTTTATTGGCAGAGCGTAAAAAGGGAGATGGGGGGTGGGGGTGGGGGGTTAGGGTCAAGTGGTATCGCTATGCGTGGCGTCTGAGTTGGAGATATGTCAGAGATAGCGCCCTTTGGTGGGCCTCAGCGCCATCTTGGATATTAAGGGGGAGCAATTTCGTAATGAAATCTGGCGACAGCTGAATTGGGAACAAGTTGGCGAGTTGATTTCAATACATTTGTCTCCCCCTGGTCGATTGATGTTTTATTATTTTAAATTTCAAGAGGGAACAACTTCAGAACGTCTACCGAGGAAAGGGAAGGGAGTTGTCAGCTCTTGGCTTTTTGGAATTCGTTTAGAATCGTAGTGCGTGAAAAAGTGGCAGGAAAAAAAGTGAACATAAAAATGATGACATAAAAAAAAAAAAAAGAAATGTTATAGGAACTTGATTTTTATATATTTTTCCCAAAGATGTGCAAGGGATGATGGAACAGGGCAATTATAATATTGTATCTCTTGTAAGGATAAGCGGATTGGCCAGTTATAATGGTGTATGTATGTTTAGGATAACGCCATAGGGCGGTTATAGTGCTGTACGTCTGTTTAGGATAACGCCATAGGGCGGTTATAGTGCTGTACGTCTGTTTAGGATAACGTCATAGTGCGGTTATAGTGCTGTACGTCTGTTTAGGATAACGTCATAGGGCGGTTATAGTGCTGTATGTCTGTTTAGGATAACGCCATAGGGCGGTTATAGTGCTGTACGTCTGTTTAGGATAACGCCATAGGGCGGTTATAGTGCTGTACGTCTGTTTAGGATAACGCCATAGGGCGGTTATAGTGCTGTACGTCTGTTTAGGATAACGCCATAGGGCGGTTATAGTGCTGTACGTCTGTTTAGGATAACGCCATAGGGCGGTTATAGTGCTGTACGTCTGTTTAGGATAACGCCATAGGGCGGTTATAGTGCTGTACGTCTGTTTAGGATAACGCCATAGGGCGGTTATAGTGCTGTACGTCTGTTTAGGATAACGCCATAGGGCGGTTATAGTGCTGTACGTCTGTTTAGGATAACGCCATAGGGCGGTTATAGTGCTGTATGTCTGTTTAGGATAACGCCATAGGGCGGTTATAGTGCTGTACGTCTGTTTAGGATAACGCCATAGGGCGGTTAAATTGCTGTACGCCTGTTTAGGATAACGCCATAGGGCGGTTATAGTGCTGTACGTCTATTTAGGATAACGCCATAGGGCGGTTATAGTGCTGTACGTCTGTTTAGGATAACATCATAGGGCGGTTATAGTGCTGTACGTCTGTTTAGGATAACGCCATAGGGCGGTTATAGTGCTGTATGTCTGTTTAGGATAACGCCATAGGGCGGTTATAGTGCTGTACGTCTGTTTAGGATCGCGCCATAGGGCGGTTATAGTGCTGTATGTCTGTTTAGGATAACGCCATAGGGTGGTTATAGTGCTGTATGTCTGTTTAGGATAACGCCATAGGGCGACTGTTGTGCTTTATGTATGTTTAGGTAAAACATCTTTATTATTTTAGAATCAGCTAAAGACACGAGAAACTGCTTGTGATTGTTGTGTACATCTGGTAATGATGATAGACACTGCTTGTCATTGTTGTGTACATCTGGCAATGATAGACACTGCTTGTGATTGTTGTGTACATCTGGTAATGATGATAGACACTGCTTGTGATTTTTGTGTACATCTAGTAATGATGATAGACACTGCTTGTGATTGTTGTGTACATCGGGTAATGATGATAAACATTGCTAATTATTATTGTGTACATCCGGTAAATATAACAGAAACTGCTGCGATTATTGTGTACACCTGGTGATGATAATATAAACTGCTTGTGATTATTGTGTACATCAGGTGATGATAATATAAACTGCTTGTGATTATTGTGTACATCAGGTGATGATAATATAAACTGCTTGTGATTATTGTGTACATCAGGTGAATAAATATTGGAATAGGATATTTATATTTGTGTTCATTTGGTAGGTTAAGACTTGGAAAGGGTATTCATCTGCTTGTATTAGTAGATCTAAAAAGCTTCTGTTCTCAAAGAGAGAAGGTTCCCCTACATATTTAGTCAAACAAATTGACATGTCATAAAATAGCTCTCACATCAGTCAGGCAACTTGACATGTCATAAAATAGCTCTCATCATCAGTCAGGCAATTTGACATGTCATAAAATAGCTCTCATCATCATCAGTCAGGCAACTTGACATGTCATAAAATAGCTCTCATCATCAGTCAGACAATTTGATATGTCATAAAATAGCTCTCATCATCATCAGTCAGGCAACTTGACATGTCATAAAATAGCTCTCACATCAGTCAGGCAACTTGACATGTCATAAAATAGCTCTCATCATCAGTCAGACAATTTGATATGTCATAAAATAGCTCTCATCATCATCAGTCAGGCAACTTGACATGTCATAAAATAGCTCTCATCATCATCAGTCAGGCAACTTGACATGTCATAAAATAGCTCTCATCATCATCAGTCAGGCAACTTGACATGTCATAAAATAGCTCTCATCATCATCAGTCAGGCAACTTGACATGTCATAAAATAGCTCTCATCATCATCAGTCAGGCAACTTGACATGTCATAAAATAGCTCTCATCATCAGTCAGACAACTTTTTGGTGTGTGTTCCAAAGTCACTATCAAGTTATTTAAATTTCGCCTACATCCATTATCATAAGTATTAAAAACTAAAATATATTGGTTAGATCAATTAGATAGCTGAATTTTTGTACCATTAGATTAAGCAAGTGACTGGTACCATTCTATCGAATTGTGCTACCATTGGATTAAGCAAGTGACTGGTACCATTCTATCGAATTGTGCTACCATTGGATTAAGCAAGTGACTGGTACCATTCTATCGAATTGTGCTACCATTAGATTAAGCAAGTGGCTGGTACCATTCTATCGAATTGTGCTACCATTAGATTAAGCAAGTGACTGGTACCATTCTATCGAATTGTGCTACCATTGGATTAAGCAAGTGACTGGTACCATTCTATCGAATTGTGCTACCATTGGATTAAGCAAGTGACTGTACCATTCTATCGAATTGTGCTACCATTAGATTAAGCAAGTGACTGGTACCATTCTATCGAATTGTGCTACCATTAGATTAAGCAAGTGGCTGGTACCATTCTATCGAATTGTGCTACCATTGGATTAAGCAAGTGACTGGTACCATTCTATCGAATTGTGCTACCATTAGATTAAGCAAGTGACTGGTACCATTTTATCGAATTGTGCTACCATTAGATTTAGCAAGTGACTGGTACCATTCTATCGAATTGTGCTACCATTAGATTAAGCAAGTGACTGGTACCATTCTATCGAATTGTGCTACCATTAGATTAAGCAAGTGACTGGTACCATTCTATCTAGATATGTATGTCAGTCTTTTGAAAGTCTGCCTGTCTTTTGGAAGTCTGTCTGTCTTTTGTTAGTATGTCTGTCTTTTGATGGTATATCTGTCTTTTGAAAGTCTGACTGTCTTTTGAAAGTCAGTCTGTCTTTTGATAGTATGTCTGTCTTTTGAAAGTCTGGCTGTCTTTTGAAAGTCTGTCTGTCTTTTGATAGCATGTCTGTCTTTTGAAAGTCTGCCTGTCTTTTGATAGTCTGCCTGTCTTTGATATTCGTACTAGTAAGTATTCCTTCCCACAACTCGATTCAACATATGAACGTCGGCGCTACTAGAAATCAAATTGATGTAATCGAATATAAGAAAAAAAACTACTTAAATTTGCTGTAATCGAATATCGGGAGAACAACTTAAATTTGTTGCAGAATTCCGTGACCGGAATGAAATTCATCGCTGGTCTCAAATAAACCTCTAAAATTGGAGACGTAAAATTTATGGTAATAAGTTCTGCTACCGCTTGCCTGTGTTCAGTCGGTCCAAACCAAATGGCGGGAAGGGAGATTGAGGTGGCGGGGGGGGGGGGGGTGGGGGGGTTTTTTTAAGAACAGATTATATTAAAAAATGGGGGGGGGAAAAGGGGGGGGGGGGGGGGGAGGGGGGGGGGGGGGGGGGGGGGGGTTGGGGGGTTCTTCTAAGAACAGATTATATTTAAAAAAGGAGAGTGAGTTACAACATTCAACAGTATTCTATGTTAGAGTTTAGCTTTATGTTACAACATTCAACAATATTATATGTAAGCGTTTAGCTTTAAATTACAACATTCAACAGTAGTGTAGGTATGAGTTTCGCTTTCAGTTACAACATTCAACAGTATTCTATGTAAGAGTTCAAGCTTTAAGTTACAAAATTTAACAATAATCTGTGTAAGAGTTTAGCTTTTAGTTGCACCATTCAATAGTGTTCTATGTAATGGTGTAGCTCTTCCTTGAACATTATCTTATAAAAGTGTTGCATTCTAGGCCGATCATTGTTTTGTAGTATCAATGTATATTAGACTTAATGACAGCACGGTGACTGACTTCATCTACAACATGACACAATTTCGTTCAGTCGGGAGCAAAGCAATGTAATAGATGAAGCACGAACTCAAGTGCAATACGTGTCACATCCAGTGGCCCGCAGACCTGTCAGATATGTGTCACATCCAGTGGCCCGCAGACCTGTCAGATATGTGTCACATCCAGTGGCCCGAAGACCTGTCAGATATGTGTCACATCCAGTGGCCCGCAGACCTGTCAGATATGTGTCACATCCAGTAACCCGCAGACCTGTCAGATATTTGTCACATCCAGTAACCCGCAGACCTGTCAGATATTTGTCACATCCAGTAACCCGCACACCTGTCAGATANGCAGACCTGTCAGATATTTCACATCCAGTAACCCGCAGACCTGTCAGATATTTCACATCCAGTAACCCGCAGACCTGTCAGATATTTCACATCCAGTAACCCGCAGACCTGTCAGATATTTCACATCCAGTAACCCGCAGACCTGTCAGATATTTCACATCCAGTAACCCGCAGACCTGTCAGATATTTCACATCCAGTAACCCGCAGACCTGTCAGATATTTCACATCCAGTAACCCGCAGACCTGTCAGATATTTCACATCCAGTAACCCGCAGACCTGTCAGATATTTCACATCCAGTAACCCGCAGACCTGTCAGATATTTCACATCCAGTAACCCGCAGACCTGTCAGATATTTCACATCCAGTAACCCGCAGACCTGTCAGATATTTCACATCCAGTAACCCGCAGACCTGTCAGATATTTCACATCCAGTAACCCGCAGACCTGTCAGATATTTCACATCCAGTAACCCGCAGACCTGTCAGATATTTCACATCCAGTAACCCGCAGACCTGTCAGATATTTCACATCCAGTAACCCGCAGACCTGTCAGATATTTCACATCCAGTAACCCGCAGACCTGTCAGATATTTCACATCCAGTAACCCGCAGACCTGTCAGATATTTCACATCCAGTAACCCGCAGACCTGTCAGATATTTCACATCCAGTAACCCGCAGACCTGTCAGATATTTCACATCCAGTAACCCGCAGACCTGTCAGATATTTCACATCCAGTAACCCGCAGACCTGTCAGATATTTCACATCCAGTAACCCGCAGACCTGTCAGATATTTCACATCCAGTAACCCGCAGACCTGTCAGATATTTCACATCCAGTAACCCGCAGACCTGTCAGATATTTCACATCCAGTAACCCGCAGACCTGTCAGATATTTCACATCCAGTAACCCGCAGACCTGTCAGATATTTCACATCCAGTAACCCGCAGACCTGTCAGATATTTCACATCCAGTAACCCGCAGACCTGTCAGATATTTCACATCCAGTAACCCGCAGACCTGTCAGATATTTCACATCCAGTAACCCGCAGACCTGTCAGATATTTCACATCCAGTAACCCGCAGACCTGTCAGATATGTGTCACATCCAGTGGCCCGCAGACATGTCATATGTGTCACATCTATTGGCCCGCAGACCTGTCAGATATGTGACATCCAGTAACCCACAGACCTGTCAGATATGTGTCACATCCAGTGACCCGAAGACCTGTCAGATATGTGTCACATCTAGTTGCCCGCAGACCTGCCACATGTATCACATCCGGTGGCCCGCAGAATTGTCAGATATGTGTCGCATCCAGTGGCCCTCCGAGCTGTCAGATCTGTGTCACATCCAGTGACCAACAAAACTGTCAAATAAGTGTCACATCCAGTGGTCCGCAGACCTATAAAATATGTGCCACATCCAGTGGCCCGCAGACCTGTCACATGTGTGTCATTTATTAAAAAGCTCTTCGTAAATGTTATGTAGCCCAACTTTCCCGTGTGTGAACTTTGACCTAAATTAGATCCCTAGCAGACGGTAGCGTTTGTTGTGGGCGTGGCTTAAATTCTCTTTGATTTTTTTTGTGTGTTTACAACTGACGGCCAATTAGCAATTTGGGTACTATGCCTACTAGTGTACTATGCCTACTAGTGTACTATGCCTACTGGTGTCTTATCGAAGGTTCTCAATTTGTTCTGGGAAAGTAAAGGCGTTTCTAGGCGCGTCGGTAGACCCACATATATAAATGATTGACAGGCACAGAGGGACGGAGATTCAGATAGAAATTATTAACTTTACGAGACGTGTATTATTCTTTGTTTCTTAAATATGTGTTTATTCGCATTCTTCATTCATCATTATTCATTAACACATTGTACTAACCGTGTTAACTGTGTACCGGTACAAGATCTACCATACTGTAAGTCGATGATTTGTAATTATATTTCTTTTGTTTATAATTGTTTTATTACTGAATTAAATCTTATTGATTGTAATTGGTACTGTTTTGGGTGTCGTACTTGTGTTATTGTATTTCTTTATGGTATCGTCCTTTGTTAGGCACTGCTTGAACGAGCCATACATTTAAGATAGGAGATTAATTTCTCCCCATACAAGTCAGAGCGCAACAGTAAATGCCACTAAAACATTTAGTTATTAAATGTTCAAGACAAACAATGATCTGGAGAAAACCATGAACTTATGGAGTTGATTTGACTTCATAGATCAGCAAAGTGAACAACTGTTTGCCCAACATCAAATCTGCACGTAGAGATGAAAGCAGACGAAACAAAGCTCTTGACTTTTTGGAGCGCCGCGAACCATGACCCCCCCCCCCCGGAGAGCATGGCGAAGGCCTGGCAGAAGTGGGTCCGGGTCGGTAGTGCCCGATGATCTCTCGCCCCTTNTGGAGTTGATTTGACTTCATAGATCAGCAAAGTGAACAACTGTTTGCCCAACATCAAATCTGCACGTAGAGATGAAAGCAGACGAAACAAAGCTCTTGACTTTTTGGAGCGCCGCGAACCATGACCCCCCCCCCCCCGGAGAGCATGGCGAAGGCCTGGCAGAAGTGGGTCCGGGTCGGTAGTGCCCGATGATCTCTCGCCCCTTTCCCCGAATGTCTTGGACAAGTCGTGAGTCAACAGAATCAGAGCACGTGCCACTGACAGACTACAAACGCCACGCGTCAAATCGTCTGAGACGTAGGGAAGGGGGTGGGGGGTGGGTGGAGTGTGGGTGGAGTGTGGGGGCGGAATGAGGGGGTGGAATGGGGGTGGAATGAGGGGGGGACTGAGAGGGGGGTGATTATGGGGATGAAGTCGAAGAGATTTCAGTTAACGTTTGAAAGACGGATTTTGCTCAAATGATTTGAGTCAATAAAGAGAGAGAAAGATATCATGAGCATAACAAGCCAGAGGGGACCTGCTAGATATGACATGACGAGGAGGTTATCGGGGTGATTTGGTTAAGGGTTAAAACCGTTTATTTCTCTTCGAGTGTAATCTCTTTCTCTCTTTTTCTTGGAAGTCACTTTTTAGTGACTGCTCTCTACAGTCTGAACGTTAAATTTGGCACCTATTAAATTTAGGACCTATCAAAGTGGGTGTGTCCGCAATAACAAGTAGGTCTTTGAAATATATGTACATATATCAAGTAGGTCTTAGAAATATGTTTTATTTACTTTTAAATGTCATATGTACTTTTAAATGTTATATGTACTTTTAAATTTTATATGTACTTTTAAATTTTATATGTACTTTTAAATGCTCTATGTAATTTTAAATGTTAAATGTTTTATGTACTTTAAAATTTTAAATGTTCTATGTACTTTTAAATGTTAAATGTTCTATGAACTTTTAAATGCTACATGTTCTACGTAATTTTAAATGTTAAATGTTCTATGTACTTTTAACTGTTCTATATACTTTTAAACTTGAAATGTTCTATGTACTGTTAACTTTTCTATGTACTTTTAAAAGTTAAATCTTCTAAGTACTTTTAACTGCTCTGTGTATTTTTAAATGTTAAATGTTCTATGTACTTTTGAAACTTCTATGCAGTTTTAAATGTTCTATGTACTTTTAAATGTGAAATGTTCCATGTCCTTGTCAATGTTCAATGCTCTAATCCTATGTTCAAACTCCTCCCACTACTGTACACAGTGCCGTCGCCAATGTGACAGTGACAGGATTCAAAGCTCCACCCACTACTGTACAGGGTGCCGTCGCCATTGTGACAGTGACAGGATTCAAAGCTCCTCCCACTACTGTACACAGTGCCGTCGCCAATGTGACAGTGACAGGATTCAAAGCTCCTCCCACTACTGTACACAGTGCCGTCGCCAATGTGACAGTGACAGGATTCAAAGCTCCTCCCACTACTGTACACAGTGACGTCGCCAATGTGACAGTGACAGGATTCAAAGCTCCACCCACTACTGTACACAGTGCCGTCGCCATTGTGACAGTGACAGGATTCAAACTCCTCCCACTACTGTACACAGTGCCGTCGCCATTGTGACAGTGACAGGATTCAAACTCCTCCCACTACTGTACACAGTGCCGTCGCCATTGTGACAGTGACAGGATTCAAACTCCTCCCACTACTGTACACAGTGCCGTCGCCATTGTGACAGTGACAGGATTCAAACTCCTCCCACTACTGTACACAGTGCCGTCGCCATTGTGACAGTGACAGGATTCAAACTCCTCCCACTACTGTACACAGTGCCGTCGCCATTGTGACAGTGACAGGATTCAAACTCCTCCCACTACTGTACACAGTGCCGTCGCCATTGTGACAGTGACAGGATTCAAACTCCTCCCACTACTGTACACAGTGCCGTCGCCATTGTGACAGTGACAGGATTCAAACTCCTCCCACTACTGTACACAGTGCCGTCGCCATTGTGACAGTGACAGGATTCAAACTCCTCCCACTACTGTACACAGTGCCGTCGCCATTGTGACAGTGACAGGATTCAAACTCCTCCCACTACTGTACACAGTGCCGTCGCCATTGTGACAGTGACAGGATTCAAACTCCTCCCACTACTGTACACAGTGCCGTCGCCATTGTGACAGTGACAGGATTCAAACTCCTCCCACTACTGTACACAGTGCCGTCGCCATTGTGACAGTGACAGGATTCAAACTCCTCCCACTACTGTACACAGTGCCGTCGCCATTGTGACAGTGACAGGATTCAAACTCCTCCCACTACTGTACACAGTGCCGTCGCCATTGTGACAGTGACAGGATTCAAACTCCTCCCACTACTGTACACAGTGACGTCGCCATTGTGACAGTGACAGGATTCAAACTCCTCCCACTACTGTACACAGTGACGTCGCCATTGTGACAGTGACAGGATTCAAACTCCTCCCACTACTGTACACAGTGACGTCACCATTGTGACAGTGACAGGATTCAAACTCCTCCCACTACTGTACACAGTGACGTCACCATTGTGACAGTGACAGGATTCAAACTCCTCCCACTACTGTACACAGTGACGTCACCATTGTGACAGTGACAGGATTCAAACTCCTCCCACTACTGTACACAGTGACGTCACCATTGTGACAGTGACAGGATTCAAACTCCTCCCACTACTGTACACAGTGACGTCACCATTGTGACAGTGACAGGATTCAAACTCCTCCCACTACTGTACACAGTGACGTCACCATTGTGACAGTGACAGGATTCAAACTCCTCCCACTACTGTACACAGTGACGTCACCATTGTGACAGTGACAGGATTTTGGCCACCCTCCCCGCTGGATTCTTTTGTTTTAGTTTTTGTGGCGGGAAATGCTGCTCACTCCATGTTGAACATTAGGAAAATTTCCGCCCTGTTTGCACCGGCCAATCAGCTACAATCCACTCCCTCCCCCCCCCTTTTTTCATACTTCCTACGCCACTGGCTGAATAAAGTCGATGAAAACAATGTTTGTTAACAATTATTACCTGTTTTTTTATCATGGATATTTTTGGTCAGTTTAGTCCGCGTCTGCATTCACCGACGTTATATTTCCATTTAGACGAACTACGTGACTGACTGCAAAGCGACTAATCTAGTCATGACTTTGCCATGACGCCTTCTCCAACGGTCTACTCGCTATTCACAATTATGTGCTCAATTTATGCTAATACAATTTCGATATGAGAGGTTACCCCCCCCCCACACACACACACACTTTTCTTTCCTTTCATTGAATTGTAGAACAGAGCCTCTGCAGTGTCTATCTATAGGTGCTTCTATAAAACCATGTTAACCCTTGTCCCCCTATGCTGTGTCTATCTATAGGTGCTTCTATAAAACCATGTTAACCCTTGTCCTCCTAAACTGTGTCTATCTATAGGTGCTTCTATAAAACCATGTTAACCCTTGTCCCCCTATGATGTGTCTATCTATAGGTGCTTCTATAAAACCATGTTAACCCTTGTCCCCCTATGATGTGTCTATCTATAGGTGCTTCTATCAAACCATGTTAACCCTTGTCCCCCTATGCTGTGTCTATCTATAGGTACTTCTATAAAACCATGTTAACCCTTGTCCTCCTATGCTGTGTCTATATATAGGTGCTTCTATAAAACCATGTTAACCCTTGTCCTCCTAAGCTGTGTCTATCTATAGGTGCTTCCATTAAACCATGTTAACCTTTGTCCTCCTATGATGTGTCTATCTATAGGTGCATCTATAAAACCATGTTAGGTATGTAAAAAAAACATGTCTATTTCTTGAAAAGATAAAATCTATTCACCCAACAATGGAACCATCTGAAATTGAATCTCTACAATCCTAACGAAATGAACCCACTTTTTCTAGATGATAATTGTAATGTGCTTTACAAGACGATAGCAGCACAATGACGATTGATAATGTGCTTTACAAGACGATAGCAGCACAATGACAATTGATAATGTGCTTTACAAGACGATAGCAGCACAATGATAATTGATGGTGTGCTTTACAAGACGATAGCAGCACAATGATAATTGATAACGTGCTTTACAAGACGATAGCCGCACAATGATAATTGATAATGTGCTTTACAAGACGATAGCAGCACAATGATAATTGATAACGTGCTTTACAAGACGATAGCAGCACAATGATAATTGATAATGTGCTTTAACAAGACGATAGCAGCACAATGATAATTGATAATGTGCTTTACAAGACGATAGCCGCACAATGATAATTGATAGTGTGCTTTACAAGACGATAGCAACACAATGATAATTGGTCGTGTGCTTTGCAAGACGATAGCAAAACAAATTTTTTATATGTGTCTCCACCGTCAGTACCGCTATTTTTTCAGGCAAACCATTACGGACCCTTGTAAACCATTAGGGAACCAGTCAAACCATAAGGGACCCATGCAAACGATAAGGGGCACATGCAAACCATAAGGGACCCATGCAAACGATAAGGGGCACATGCAAACCATTGGGAACAAGCCAAAACATTGGGGACCCAGGCAAACCATTAGGGAACCAGTCAAACCATAAGGGACCCATGCAAACGATAAGGGGCACATGCAAACCATAAGGGACCCATGCAAACGATAAGGGACACATGCAAACCATTGGGAACAAGCCAAAACATTGGGGACCCAGGCAAACCATTAGAGAACCAGGCAAACCATTAGGGAACCAGGCAAACCATAAAGGACCCAGGCAAACCATAATGGACCCATGCAAACCATAAGGGACCCGTGCAAACGACTAGGGACCCTTGATTTAAGATGTTGATAAAACTGGTCAATCGCCGCAGTGAGATAATTGCCTTGTTTGCCCAAGTTCCGCGGACCGAGATTAAAAGATCAAGCCAGCCAAAGGGCCGGTCTGTTGTGCTTCTTGGATTCAACAAATCATGGAGACATTTGTGACGTCATTTTGGGTTGAGTTCCTGCAATATGATTCTAATTAAACGTGGGAAATTTAACTCAAAACATATAAGACTTTGTCATTGACAGCTTCACCATTTTATGCTTTGATGCCTCGTAACTCATTAGATCTTCTTATTTCATGATGATTTTATGCTATGTAAATCATTAGATCTTCTTTTTTCAATCTGATTTTATGTTATGTAACTCATTAGATCTTCTTTTTTCATTATGATTTTAGACGAATTAACATTCACTATAACTTCTAATTTCAATATGGTTTTAGACAAAGTAACATTCACTATATCTTCTTATTTCAATATGGTTTTAGACGAAGTAACATTCACTATATCATCCTATTTCAATATGGTTTTCGACGAAGTAACATTCACCATATCTTCTTATTTCAATATGGTTTTCGACGAGTAAGATTTACCATATCTTCTTATTTCAATATGGTTTTAGACGAAGTAACATTCACCATATCTTCTTATTTCAATATGGTTTTAGACGAAGTAACATTCACTATATCATCGTATTTCAATATGGTTTTAGACGAAGTAACATTCACTATTAATTATTTCGGATTAATTATTCTCTCTGTACGTAGGCACGGTTGGCAGTCGGTGTTATCAGCCATCCAGGGTTAATTATTCTCGTCATCAAGCACCGGACAAACTCAACCCGGGAAAGTGTCTCATATCCCCTGGACTCGGGGAGAGTGTCTCATATCCCCTGGACTCGGGGAGAGTGTCTCATATCCCCTGGACTCGGGGAGAGTGTCTCATATCCCTTGGACTCGGGTCACACTATTCCTGACAATATCAGTGACAGTCAATAAGTGGATCGTCAAACAAGGGGAACAACTCTCTGCGAACTCTAGACTACTCCTGAGAGTCATGAAAAGGGCATCCACTCTATCAGTCACACAATTACTCAGATAATAAGAGTGATCGGTACGAGGAAATCACGTGATAGTGAGCAGGTAGGCAAATAGACAGGTAGACAAATATGCAGGTAGACAAATAGACAGGTAGACAAATAGACATGTAGACAAATAGACAGGTAGACAAAAAGACAGGTAGAAAAATAGACATGTAGACAAATAGAAAGGTAGACAGGTAGACAAATAGACAACAAAAAGACAGATCTATCGATCGATCTCACGTAGCTCAATTTATTCAATCATCTTAAGGTTCTCACAGGTTCCTTTATTTCAGTGTGTTATTTTAGTGTGTTATTTTAGTGTGTTATTTTAGTGTGTTATTTCAGTGCGTTATTTTAGTGTGTTATTTCAGTGTGTTATTTTAGTGTGTTATTTCAGTGTGTTATTTCAGTGTGTTATTTCAGTGTGTTATTTCAGTGTGTTATTTCATTGCGTTATTTCAGTGTGTTATTTCAGTGTGTTATTTCATTGCGTTATTTCAGTGTGTTATTTCAGTGTGTTATTTCAGTGTGTTATTTCATTGCGTTATTTCAGTGTGTTATTTCAGTGTGTTATTTCGGTGTTTTATTTCGGTGTTTTATTTCAGTGTGTTATTTCATTGCGTTATTTCAGTGTGTTATTTCAGTGTGTTATTTCAGTGTGTTATTTCATTGCGTTATTTCAGTGCGTTATTTCAGTGTGTTATTTCATTGCGTTATGTCAGTGTGTTATTTCATTGCGTTATTTCAGTGTGTTATTTCATTGCGTTATTTCAGTGTGTTATTTCATTGCGTTATTTCAGTGTGTTATTTCATTGCGTTATTTCAGTGTGTTATTTCATTGCGTTATTTCAGTGTGTTATTTCGGTGTTTTATTTCGGTGTTTTATTTCGGTGTGTTATTTCGGTGTGTTAATTCGGTGTGTTAATTCGGTGTGTTAATTCGGTGTGTTATTTTAGTGTGTTATTTCAGTGTGTTATTTCAGTGTGTTATTTCAGTGTAAATATAATGTATGTATTTCTTCATAACGTTTTTATTTCATAAGATTTCAAGGTTGATTTAAATGTAGCCTAATAGTGGACCCATAATGAAATGTTATTAGTTAAGAATCTTACAGTTTAATAACTTCATGGGCTGCCATGCCATTATATTGATATATATCAAAGATTGTTCACGTTTGATTTATCGAAAATAGTTGTGCTCAATTTAACTTTTATATGATGTCAGCGTCGTAGTATTATAGATCACACTAGACATATGACACTAGACATATGGTACTAGATATATGACACTAGACATATGGCACTAGACATAGGGCACTAGACATAGGGCACTAGACATATGACAGTAGACATATGGCGATAGACATATGACAATACACATATGACACTAGACATATGGCACTAGATATATGGCACTAGACATGGCACAAGACATATGGCACTAGACATATGGCATACGACGCAGAGATTAGGCCTGATTGATTGTATATCGGAGCCTGAGCATATCTTTTTTGTTGTATTCAAGAGCTTAAGCAGATCGGGTTGGTTGTATATCGGAGATAAATCAGATCGGGTTGGTTGTATATCGGAGCTAAATCAGATCGGGTTGGTTGTATATCGGAGCTAAATCAGATCGGGTTGGTTGTATATCGGAGCTAGAGTTTATTGAACAGAACCCGCCTCCACCCATCCACCCTTCTAAAAATGCCACCCTTCATCTGCCGAAGAAAACAAGCCAAGATGGATTGGACCTCGGCTTTGTCGTCTGAACACCGTGGACCAGAACTTCTGGATATCTGGATATCTCTTCAGCTGTCATCTGGACGAGGAACTCAAGATGACGTCGCCTTGGCTTTTTACCGGAAGTTGATTTCTTTTCAGGGAGTTGGTGGGGGGGGGCGCGGGGGCGGCGAGCCTGAAGTGAATCGACAGTGGTTCTAATGTTTCAGTATAAGAGCCATTGGATTCCGAGGCACGCAGCGCCGCCATTCGCACCCGGGTCCCATTAGACTCAAGGCTATTCGGATGTCATTTGTGGTCGTTTATCTAATTAAACTGAAGAAGTAAGTTTACAAACATATAGTCCATTCAATTATCTTTCATTTGATACCTCATTTGGTCTTACAAAGCCAACAATAATATTTAAAATAGTTTTTGAATCCCAACGTCTCACTTCTGTTACCCGGGTGCGAATAGTCGCAGCCTAACTAAACCATATTATTTGCTGTTTTCAAACGAGCCTGGCTCGTGGGGCGTAAGGTGGGCGTTAGCGCTTTTTTCTACACCCCAACCTGGAGAGTGCCAAATTGAATAGCGCCACTTTGAAAATCGCTTTGCGCAAAGTGCGTCCAAGAACAAAAAAATTACATTTGTATTTGTAATGACATGTGTGTTTGTAATGACATTTGTATTTGTAATGACATGTGTGTTTGTAATGACATTTGTATTTGTAATGACATGTGTGTTTGTAATGACATTTGTATTTGTAATGACATGTGTGTTTGTAATGACATTTGTGTTTGTAATGACATGTGTGTTTGTAATGACATTTGTATTTGTAATGACATGTGTGTTTGTAATGACATTTGTGTTTGTAATGACATGTGTGTTTGTAATGACATTTGTGTTTGTAATGACATGTGTGTTTGTAATGACATTTGTATTTGTAATGACATGTGTGTTTGTCATTACATGTATATGTGTATTTGTCATTACGTGTGTGTTTGTCATTACATGTGTATTTGTCATTATATTGTACTTGCCATTGCATGTGTATGTGTCATTACATGTGTATTTGTCATAACATTTTATATGTCATAACATTTGTAAGTGTCATTACTGTAACATAATAAACATAAAGGAGATTTGCCATAAGTCAAATTGATGGCAGTGGTGCAATGTGTCACACTGGTGGCAGTGGTGCCATATGTCACATTGGTGGCAGTGGCAATGGTTGCAGTGGTGGGATAAAGGAATATACAGCCATACAGAAATCCAAGAGACAATTGTCAAGTAAGAAACATGCAACAAAGAAAGAAAAAACAGTTTGATAATAACAATCAAGAATCTTTAAGAACACCTTGTCAAACAGCTTGTCAAACAGCTTGTCAAACAGCTTGTCAAACAGCTTGTCTAACAGCTTGTCTAACAGCTTGTCAAACAGAAGTAAGACAAGAATTCTTTCCGGCATATTTAGTACAGTGTCTTAGAAATACTGGCTGTAATACCAGCATATTTGAATGACAAGTTAGTACAATGTCTTAGAAATACTGGCTGTACTACCAGCATATTTGAATGACAAGTTAGTACAATGTCTTAGAGATTGTGTTAGAGATACTGGCTGTACTACCAGCATATTTGAATGACAAGTTAGTGCAATGTCTTAGAGATACTGGCTGTACTACCAGCATATTTTAATGACAGGTTAGTACAATGTCTTAGAGATACTGGCTGTAATACCAGCATATTTTAATGACAAGTTAGTGCAATGTCTTAGAAATACTGGCTGTACCACCAGCATATTTGAAGGATAAGTTAGTACAGTGTCTTAGAAATACTGGCTGTACTACCAGCTTATTTCAATCACAAGTTAGTACAATGTCTTAGAGATACTGGCTGTACTACCAGCATATTTGTATGACGAGTTAGTACAATGTCTTAGAGATACTGGCTGTACTACCAGCATATTTTAATGACAGGTTAGTACAATGTCTTAGAGATACTGGCTGTAATACCAGCATATTTTAATGACAAGTTAGTACAGTGTCTTAGAAATACTGGCTGTACCACCAGCATATTTGAAGGATAAGTTAGTACAGTGTGATAGAAATACTGGCTGTACTACCAGCATATTTGAAGGATAAGTTAGTACAGTGTCTTAGAAATACTGGCTGTATGTACTACCAGCATATTTGAAGGATAAGTTAGTACAGTGTGTTAGAAGTACTGGCTGTACTACCAGCGTATTTGAAGTACAGTGTGTTAGAAGTAATGGCTGTACACAGAAGACAATGGAGTCGGTTAAGCACTGGATGACCATAAACAAGCTCAAATTAAATGATGATAAGACTGAGCTGCTCCCCATCGCGACCGCTCAGAAGCAAAAATCTGCAAATAACACTACATCCATTACTCTCTCAGGTGTGCGTATTGAGTTAGCTCAAACAGTGCGGTACCTGGGTGTCTACCTAGATGGAAGACTAACTTTTGAAAGTCATATTAACATGCTATGCAAGGCGATTTTTCTAGAGCTGCGCAGGATTAGTCACATCAGGCCCTTCCTAACAATTGATGCAACAAAGAGGCTGATGTCTGCATTTGTGCTATCACGAATGGACTATTGCAATGCTCTTATGGTGGGTCTTCCAGCTACGCTCCTGGATAAAATTCAAATAGCACAGAATAATGCGGCTCGCATTGTTCTCCGCAAACGCAAGTTTGATCATGCAAAAACACTTCTGAGAGAGCTGCACTGGCTGCCGGTCCGTGCTCGCATGGAGTACAAAATCGCAACTTTGTGCTACCGCTGCTTACATGACCTGGCGCCGTCCTATCTGAAAGAGCTGCTGACGCCTTATGTACCCACTAGAGAGCTCCGCTCATCCGATAGTGGCAAACTCTCGACACCACGTGTTTGCCTTGAGACTTACGGAAAGCGCACTTTCGCATTTGCTGGTCCAACAATTTGGAATGCCCTTCCTGTCGATCTCAGAAACAACCAGACACTGGAGTCCTTTAAAACCGATCTAAAGACACATCTATTTCGCAAACACCTTCTGGGATGATTGTCAACATTATTTTCCAGTTAATGCATAATGGCTGTGTTGCTTATGGTTGAAATGGCTAGAAAGACTTTGCCATTGTATGCTTGTACTTAGTTTTTGTAGTGTTGCGTTTGTTTTAAATGTGGTAAACTATAGATTTGTTTTTTGTTGACTTTGTACCGCGCTTCGAGCCTTTGGGGATGAAGCGTGTTTTTGAAATGAACTTTATTATTATTATTATTATTACTACCTGCGTATTTGAAGTACAGTGTGTTAGAAGTAATGGCTGTACTACCAGCACATTTGAAGGATAGGTTAGTACAGTGTGTTAGAAGTAATGGCTGTACTACCAGCACATTTGAAGGATGAGTTAGTACAGTGTCTTAGAAGTAATGGCTGTACAATTACACTGGTAGATGAGAAACACGTAGACGCAGACAGCTACACAAAGGAAATCCCTAGGAAAGCATTGGCGAACCTAAGTGATGTGGAATGTAGAAAAGCAATTGTCAAGATAGATTGCCCATGGATATCTGGAACAATGGCTGCTTTGGTGATGAACAATCCATTGGGTCCACAAATAATTGGTAATGCACCAGGTGTACCTGACAATTATGAGGAATTATTTCTACAATGGCTCCAGAAATAAAAGGAATGAATATGGACACACTCAATACAATCATGACAAGACAACAAACAAGGACTGTAGGGATAGGGTAGGATCAGAAGAAGTAATGATACAAGGATAGAGTAGAAACAGAAGACGTAATGATACAAGGATAGAGTAGGAACAGAAGAAGTATTGATAGAATGTTTAGTTACAGGGCAGACAATGTGTTTAGCTACAGTGCAGTCAATGATTGATTCACGACTGACCAACAACATATGCATGTACATATTTGTGGTGAATATTTTCTAGGTTGAGTTGTTAGACTTTTTAGATTTTTTCTAATGTCTCGACAAAAATAACGATGACTACTGCAACTCTCTTCTGCCAGGTTCACCAAAACATTTCATAGAAAAACTGCTGAAAGTTCAAAACTCAGCTGCTAGGTTAGCTCTAAAGGCAAAGAAACGTGACCACGCCCACTCTACTACTTCACTCCCTCCATTGGCTCCCTGTTCTCTATCCAAAAACGTGTTCTCTGGTTCCTGCCCTTCCTATCTTACTGAACTTCTTTCTGTCTCTTCACCCCTTCGAAAGCTTCGTTCCTCCGCAGACACGCGTATTCTTTCTGTTCTCAGAACACGCACTAAAACATACGGTGAACGATATTTCTCTTTCTGTGCCCCAAAGACAATGGAATTCTCTCCCATTACACATCTCCAACATAACGACCATCACAGCCTTCAAAACTGCCCCGAAGACCCATCTCTTCAAACTGTACTATACCGACTCATTCTCACCCCTCTGTGAGCTAGAGTATCAGCTAATAGGAAAACAAAACAAAAAACAAAAACAAAATAATGATCTAGAAAATCAGCTATTTGGGAAAACCATTTTTTTTTCAAATAAGTTAGAAAATCGGCTATTAAAGAATGCCATTGATTAATGCGAACTAGAGGCTCTAGAGCTATTTTGTCATTCTGTTATCAGTGGGAAGGCTTCTTAAGGCCTGTATCAACGGCGAGTAGTCACGATAAGCAGCTGGAAGAAAGAATCAATTGTCCCCCTCGCTCCTATTGGTGAATCAATTGTCCCCCTTGCTCCTATTGGTGAATCAATTGTCCCCCTTGCTCCTATTGGTGAATCAATTGTCCCCCTTGTCCCCATTGGTGAATGACCTGTTCCTCCTGTTTGGTGGATGAATGCGCCACTTCGCTACCGTACGCTTGTCAGGACGGGCATTTTCAGGACAAAGAAAAGAATGTCTCCAAATAATTCATGGAAGTCCTGGCTTTTGAAACACAAGCAAAATGGTTTCTGTCACACCTGTCAGCCTCTAACGAGACACACCTGTCACCCTCTAACGAGACACACCTGTCACCCTCTAACGAGACACACCTGTCACCCTCTAACAAGACACACCTGTCATCCTCTAACGAGACACAACTGTCATCCTCTAACGAGACACAACTGTCACCCTCTAATGTTACACACGTATCAGCCTCTAACGAGACATACATGCCATCCTCTAACGAGACACACCTGAACCCTCTAACGAGACACACCTGTCACCCTCTAATGTTACACACCTTTCACCCTCTAATGTTACACACCTTTCACCCTCTAACGACACACCCCTGTCAGCCTCTAACAAGACACTCCTGTCACCCTGTAACGAGACACGCCTGTCAACCTCTAACGAGACATTCCTGTCACCCTCTGACAAGACACACCTGTCACCCTCTAACGACATACAACTGTCACCCTCTAACGAGACACACATGTCACCCTCTAACGAGACACATATGTCACCCTCTAACGAGACACACATGTCACCCTCTAACGAGACACACCTGTCACCCTCTAACGACATACACCTGTCACCCTCTAACGAGACACACCTGTCACCCTCTAACGACATACACCTGTCACCCTCTAACGAGACACATCTGTCACCTTCTAACGAGACACGCCTGTCACCCTCTAACGAGACACGCCTGTCACCCTTTAACGAGACACACATCACCCTTCTAACGTGACACACCTGTCACCCTCTAACGATGCACAATGTATAGCTCTGTAATGATTTGGGAACCACTGGGTTAATTCGGCGAGGCTCTTTGAGTACATGCCTGGTGAACTGCTTATGTTCTAGTTCAGCTAAGAACCATGCTTCTGATTAACACCGACCTCCTACCCTATGCCCAATACTTGTGTACCTGAGCACCCACCAATCGAAGTATGGGATCAATTGCCCCTTCATGCCTGATTCAATATTATTTTTTTCATCTACAATACTAAGAATGTTTTATAAATAAAATATTTCAATGATGATTCCATTTATTATGTTGTATTTATTATGTTGTATTTATTTCCTGGGTTCGTTTTAGGAATAAAGTGTTGAACAAACATTGATACGGCTACGTCAAACATACATCCGGGTCTATGTTAGGGTCATTCTATTTATATCTTCATGTGTAATTGAAGTTAACAACCCATTCACTTTATATGTGTGTTAATTTAACAACCCATTCACTTTATATGTGCGTTAATTTAACAACCCATTCACTTTATATGTGTGTTAATTAAACAACCCATTCACTTTATATGTGTGTTAATTTAACAACCCATACACTTTATATGTGTGTTAATTTAACAACCCATTCACTTTATATGTGTGTTAATTTAACAACCCATTCACTTTATATGTGTGTTAATTTAACAACCCATTCACTTTATATGTGTGTTAATTTAACAACCCATTCACTTTATATTTGCGTTAATTTAACAACCCATTCACTTTATATGTGCTTTAATTTAACAACCCATTCACTTTATATGTGCTTTAATTTAACAACCCATTCACTTTATATGTGTGTTAATTTAACACCAAATTAACGTCTAGTGCCAGCTAATGTAACCACCCATGGGAACTTCATATTTGAGTTAATTTTACCCAATTCTAAGAATAACTAAAGCCCCCGGCTTCTGTAAGCACTTCCGGTCGTACATTAAGACTAAGACACGCCAATCTACTATTGATTCTTTGAAGCCGTAGTTTTGAGGGACTTAATTTTCCTACGGAAACTAGCGTTGGGTCCCGCCTACCTTAACGACGACCCTACCCTGCCATTACAGCCGGCATCGCCCCTGGCAGCTCCGTAATTATGTCAACCATCACAGTCTCAGAGAAACACACCTTCCCAATCATACCCTTCTCTTTTCATTCATTTGGTTTCTTTCAATCGACCCCCCCCCCTTTCTCTGTCTCTCTCTCTCTCTCTCTCTCTCTCTCTTTCTCACACTCACTTTCTCTCCTATCAGTTTGACACTGATATACAAATCAGAAAGTTAATGAAATTGAACTTACTTCAAACTAGCATCCCGTAGGTCATCTCGCCCCCAGTTTACAGGTCTTAAGACAACCCCCCCCCCCCC
>CAXITT010000183.1:663558-677579 GCA_964033795.1 Lymnaea stagnalis | reverse complement strand
CCCAAGGTTAAAGGTGTTTAGGCACCCCCTACCAATTTTAAAGGTGTTTAGCCCCTCCCCCAGTTTGAAGGTGTTTAGCAAACAACCCCAGTTTAAAGGTGTTAACCAAACCCTCTCCCCACCCAATTTGAAGGTGTTTACCCCCTCCCCCCCTCCCTCTGTTTAAAGGTGTTTAACCAAACACTATTTTCAACGTTTTTTGTGTTCTTAGATATACTCAAAAATTGTGAGTGTGGGAAAATATGACAAATTTATATTGTGTGTGGGGGAGGGGGTGTGGAATGTGTGGGGGGGTCACTACTTAAAAGTCAATTGGAGCTTATTGTAGCTCTAACTCCCTCAAAGTAATTCATTCAGTTTATGTGTGTGGGAGGGTGTGTGGGGGGTCACTACTTAAGAGTCAATTGGAGCTTATTGTAGCTCTAAGTCCCTCCAGGTAAGTCATTCAGTTTATGTGTGTGGAAGGGTGTGTGGGGGGGGTCACTACTTAAGAGTCAATTGGAGCTTATTGTAGCTCTAAGTCCCTCCAGGTAAGTCATTCAGTTTATGTGTGTGGGAGGGTGTGTGGAGGGGTCACTACTTAAGAGTCAATTGGAGCTTATTGTAGCTCTAACTCCCTCAAGGTAAGTCATTCAGTTTATGTGTGTGGGAGGGTGTGTGGGGGGGGGTCACTACTTAAGAGTCAATTGGAGCTTATTGTAGCTCTAAGTCCCTCCCTCAGTTTGTGTACCTTAGGTAAGAGTTGTCTGCTTGCAGTGCGTGTTGGTTGCCCGGAGCCCCTACCTAAAAAGTTATAGAACTTTATTTCGCAACCGCAATGATTATTTTCTGGAGTACATGTCCCCTTCGTACACACATACAACTGTACCACACCTACTGGGAATTTGCACACACATATACAACTGTACCACAACTACTGGGAACTTGCACACACACACACAACTGTACCACAACTACTGGGAACTTGCACACACACATACAACTGTACCACAACTACTGCGAACTTGCACACACACATACAACTGTACCACAACTACTGCGAACTTGCACACACACATACAACTGTACCACAACTACTGGGAACTTGCACAATCACATACAACTGTACCACAACTACTGGGAACTTGCACACACACATACAACTGTACCACAACTACTGGGAACTTGCACACACACATACAACTGTACCACAACTACTGGGAACTTTCACACACACATACAACTTTACCACAACTACTGGGAACTTGCACACACACATACAACTGTACCACAACTACTGCGAACTTGCACACACATACAACTGTACCACAACTACTGGGAACTTGCACACACACATACAATTGTAAAACAGCTGGGAATTTGCACACACATACAACTGTACCACAACTACTGGGAACTTGCACACACACATACAATTGTACAACAGCTGGGAATTTGCACACACATACAGCTGTACCACAACTGCTGGGAATTTGCACACACATACAACTGTACCACAACTACTGGGAGCTTGCACACACACATACATTTGTACCACAACTACTGGGAACTTGCACACACACATACAATTGTACAACAGCTGGGAACTTGCACACACACATACAGCTGTACCACAACAGCTGGGAACTTGTACACATATACAGCTGTACCACAATTGCTGGGAAGTCCTGATTATCATAGCTTAAAATTACTAAATCTCTCATCAAGTAACTAAATAGAATGTCCATCTATCTTACCTAAAATTAACTAAATAGAATGTCCATCTATCTTACCTGAAAGTAACTAAATAGAATGTCCATCTATCTTACCTAAAAGTAACTAAATAGAATGTCCATCTATCTTACTTAAAAGTAACTAAATAGAACATCCATCTATCTTACCTAAAAGTAACTAAATAGAATGTCCATCTATCTTACCTAAAAGTAACTAAATAGAATGTCCATCTATCTTACTTAAAAGTAACTAAATAGAACGTCCATCTATCTTACCTAAAAGTAACTAAATAGAATGTCCATCTATCTTACCTAAAAGTAACTAAATAGAATGTCCATCTATCTTACCTAAAAGTAACTAAATAGAATGTCCATCTATCTTACCTAAAAGTAACTAATTAGAATGTCCATCTATCTTACCTAAAAGTAACTAAATAGAATGTCCATCTATCTTACCTAAAAGTAACTAAATAGAAGGTTCATCTATCTTACCTAAAAGTAATTAAATAGAAGGTTCATCTATCTTACCTAAAAGTAACTAAATAGAAGGTTCATCTATCTTACCTAAAAGTAACTAAATAGAATGTCCATCTATCTTACCTAAAAGTAACTAAATAGAATGTCCATCTATCTTACCTAAAAGTAACTAAATAGAAGGTTCATATCTAAAAATAACAAAGTTCCCAATTTACAAAACTTTATAAGCGGTTCTGTCCCATATTTCACCAATTTGAGCAGTAGGACAGTCGTCCCATATTTCACCAATTTGAGCAGTAGGACAGTCGTCCCATATTTCACCAATTTGAGCAGTAGGACAGTCGTCCCATATTTCACCAATTTGAGCAGTAGGACAGTCGTCCCATATTTCACCAATTTGAGCAGTAGGACAGTCCAGGGTATAAAGTGGTTAATGAGCAGTAGGACAGTCGTCCCATATTTCACCAATTTGAGCAGTAGGACAGTCGTCCCATATTTCACCAATTTGAGCAGTAGGACAGTCGTCCCATATTTCACCAATTTGAGCAGTAGGACAGTCGTCCCATGTTTCACCAATTTGAGCAGTAGGACAGTCGTCCCACGTTTCACCAATTTGAGCAGTAGGACAGTCGTCCCATATTTCACCAATTTGAGCAGTAGGACAGTCGTCCCATATTTCACCAATTTGAGCAGTAGGACAGTCGTCCCATATTTCACCAATTTGAGCAGTAGGACAGTCGTCCCATGTTTCACCAATTTGAGCAGTAGGACAGTCGTCCCACGTTTCACCAATTTGAGCAGTAGGACAGTCGTCCCATATTTCACCAATTTGAGCAGTAGGACAGTCGTCCCATATTTCACCAATTTGAGCAGTAGGACAGTCGTCCCATATTTCACCAATTTGAGCAGTAGGACAGTCGTCCCATATTTCACCAATTTGAGCAGTAGGACAGTCGTCCCATGTTTCACCAATTTGAGCAGTAGGACAGTCGTCCCACGTTTCACCAATTTGAGCAGTAGGACAGTCGTCCCATATTTCACCAATTTGAGCAGTAGGACAGTCGTCCCATATTTCACCAATTTGAGCAGTAGGACAGTCGTCCCATATTTCACCAATTTGAGCAGTAGGACAGTCGTCCCATATTTCACCAATTTTAGCAGTAGGACAGTCCCATTACTCCTAAGATCACTAAGGCAGCTGCTCCTCCCAACCTTTCCCATCCCGTCACCATAGTTTAGAACGGTGGCTATTAATAACTTTCTGGACCGCCTCTCGCATTAGTTCAAATAGGGGCCAATTGAGGACTTAAACCTCGTGTGGTCCACGTGCTCAAAATGTCAGCCATGTTACAGCCAGCAGAACCCAGGACTAAAGGTTAAGGTACCAGCAGTCCAGAATGTCCATCACGCACACACACACACACACAACAACACACACACCCACACACCGGTGTGTACACTTACTACGCCAAAGAATCATAGGTTTGTACAAGTATCATACCTAACAGGTCTAGTCTTACACTTACAGTTGTAGTCTTACGCTGACAGTTCTAGTGATACACCTAGAGTTGTCATTATCCTGACAGTTCTAGTGATACACTTTGAGTTGTCATTATCCTGACAGTTCTATTGATACACTTAGAGTTGTCATTATCCTGACAGTTCTAGTGATACTTGATACACTTAGAGTTGTCATTATCCTGACAGTTCTATTGATACACCTAGAGTTGTCATTATCCTGACAGTTCTAGTGATACACTTAGAGTTGTCATTATCCTGACAGTTCTAGTGGTACACTTAGAGTTGTCATTATGATGACAGTTCTAGTGATACACTTAGAGTTGTCATTATCCCGACAGTTCTAGTGATACACTTAGAGTTGTCATTACCCTGACAGTTCTATTGATACACTTAGGGTTGTCATTATCCTGACAGTTCTAGTGATAAGTCTAGAGTTGTCATTATCCTGACAGTTCTATTGATACACTTAGAGTTGTCATTATCCTGACAGTTCTAGTGATACATTTAGAGTTGTAATTATCCTGACAGTTCTAGTGATACACCTTGAGTTGTCATTATCCTGACAGTTCTAGTGATACTTGATACACTTAGAGTTGTCATTATCCTGACAGTTCTATTGATACACCTAGAGTTGTCATTATCCTGACAGTTCTAGTGATACACTTAGAGTTGTCATTATCCTGACAGTTCTAGTGGTACACTTAGAGTTGTCATTATGATGACAGTTCTAGTGATACACTTAGAGTTGTCATTATCCCGACAGTTCTAGTGATACACTTAGAGTTGTCATTACCCTGACAGTTCTATTGATACACTTAGGGTTGTCATTATCCTGACAGTTCTAGTGATACACCTAGAGTTGTCGTTACCCTGACAGTTCTAGTGATACACCTAGAGTTGTCGTTATCCTGACAGTTCTATTGATACACCTAGAGTTGTCATTATCCTGACAGTTCTATTGATACAACTAGAGCTGTCGTTATCCTGACAGTTCTATTGATACACCTAGAGTTGTCATTATCCTGACAGTTCTAGTGATACACTTAGAGTTGTCATTATCCTGACAGTTCTATTGATACACTTAGAGTTGTCATTATCCTGACAGTTCTAGTGATACACCTAGAGTTGTCGTTATCCTGACAGTTCTATTGATACACTTAGAGTTGTCGTTATCCTGACAGTTCTAGTGATACACCTAGAGTTGTCGTTATCCTGACAGTTCTATTGATACACCTAGAGTTGTCATTATCCTGACAGTTCTATTGATACAACTAGAGTTGTCGTTATCCTGACAGTTCTATTGATACACCTAGAGTTGTCATTATCCTGACAGTTCTATTGATACAACTAGAGTTGTCGTTATCCTGACAGTTCTATTTATACACCTAGAGTTGTCGTTATCCTGTCAGTTCTGACCATATTCTTACGGTGTTAATTATTACAAAGACACTTTGACACTGACTTAAATGGTTTCCAGTCGATAGGAATTATGTTAGTGTTAACCTGATGTTAAACTAATGTTAACCTGGTGTTAAACTAATTCTGTAACACATGTTATAAGCATGAAAAGTTTTGACGGCGGTACTGCCTTTGTTCAATTTCAAACAACAAATGTTTGCTTGCAGCATACGTTTCTGAACACTGGTCATTAGGCAGGTAAACAGGGGTTGTTGGGCCATCAAATTAGGTCATTAGGCAGGTAAACAAGGTTGTTGGGCCATCAAATTAGGTCATTAGGCAGGTAAACAGGGGTTGTTGGGCCATCAAATTAGGTCATTAGGCAGGTAAACAAGGTTGTTGGGCCATCAAATTAGGTCATTAGGCAGGTAAACAGGGGTTGTTGGGCCATCAAATTAGGTCATTAGGCAGGTAAACAAGGTTGTTGGGCCATCAAATTAGGTCATTAGACAGGTAAAAGAGGTTGTTGGGCCATCAAATTAGGTCATTAGGCAGGTAAACAAGATTGTTGGGAAATCAAATTAGGTCATTAGACAGGTAAACAAGGTTGTTGGGCAATCAAATTAGGTCATTAGACAGGTAAAAAGAGGTTGTTGGGCCATCAAATTAGGTCATTAGGCAGGTAAACAAGGGTTGTTGGGCCATCAAATTAGGTCATTAGGCAGGTAAACAGGGGTTGTTGGGCCATCAAATTAGGTCATTAGGCAGGTAAACGAGGTTGTTTGGCCATCAAATTAGGTCATTAGGCAGGTACACAAGGTTGTTGGGCCATCAAATTAGGTCATTAGACAGGTAAAAGAGGTTGTTGGGCCATCAAATTAGGTAATTAGGCAGGTAAACAAGGTTGTTGGGCAATCAAATTAGGTCATTAGACAGGTAAAAAGAGGTTGTTGGGCCATCAAATTAGGTCATTAGGCAGGTAAACAAGGGTTGTTGGGCCATCAAATTAGGTCATTAGGCAGGTAAAAGAGGTTGTTGGGTCATCAAATTAGGTCATTAGGCAGGTAAACGAGGTTGATAGGCCATCAAATTAGGTCATTAGACAGGTAAACGAGGTTGTTGGGCCATCAAATTAGGTCATTAGGCAGGTAAACGAGGTTGTTGGGCCATCAAATTAGGTCATTAGGCAGGTAAACGAGGTAGTTGGGCCATCAAATTAGGTCATTAGACAGGTAAACGAGGTAGTTGGGCCATCAAATTAGGTCATTAGACAGGTAAACGAGGTAGTTGGACCATTAAATTAGGTCATTAGGCAGGTAAACGAGTTAGTTGGACCATTAAATTAGGTCATTAGGCAGGTGATTAAATAAGGTAATTAGGCTATTTAATGGGGTAATGGGTGATTAAATAAGGCAATTAGGCTATTTAATGGGGTAATGGTGATTAAATAAGGTATTTAGGCTTTTTAATGGGGTAATGGGTGAGTAAATAAGGTAATTAGGCTATTTAATGGGGTAATTGGTGATTTAATAAGGTAATTAGGCTATTTAATGGGGTAATGGGTGAGTAAGTAAGGTAATTAGGATATTTAATGGGATAATGGGTGATTAAATAAGGTAATTAGGCTATTTAATGGGGTAATGGGTGATTTAATAAGGTAATTAGGCTATTTAATGGGGTAATGGGTGAGTAAATAAGGTAATTAGGCTATTTAATGGGGTAATGGGTGTTTAAATAAGATAATAAGGCTATTTAATGGGGTAATGGGTGATTAAATAAGGTAATTAGGCTATTAAACGAGGTATTGTTTCATGACTTCTATTTGTCTACTCTCCTATTGTTTCATGACAAATGTTTGTCTACTCTCCTAATGTTTCATGACTTCTATTTGTCTACTCTCCTATTGTTTCATGACACACGTTTGTCTACTCTCCTATCTTGAAAATAGCAACCATATCTGTTTTTCATCTAATAGGAACAATAACTCACATGATAAAGAGTTTTGCCCCTGTAGATGAGATGTCAATAAAATCAATGTGTTACTCTAACAAAGTGTGCCTTACATGAACATGTGTAAATACTTTGTAATGCTGGTGTGCTGTCACAACTTGAGGCTCTTGGCCGTGACTTTAAGAATCATCTTCCTCCAGGTCGCAAATTTTTTTTAATGCAATTAAAAAATCGAAAAAAACTGTGGCCAAAAATCCACAGTTTGAGAATGGCTGACATGTGGGGCGTTCGTTACAATCTTTCCATCAATACAGGGGAGACAATCTCCAAGCCATGATCTACTTCCTCTTTGTCCGAATGCAACAGTGTAAGACAGGCCGTGAGCAATTAGCTCCATGTGTGTGTGTATGTGTCAGAAAAAAAAAGGGGGGGCGGGGCGCAAAGGGAGGGGGGCAATCGGTATGAGTCAGTGGGCGGCCATGTTAGTCGGCCAAAATGCAGCAAGTTCTCCCTCTCTGGAGCGGCTTTGAGTAATCTCCCCTTCATCATGGGACTGGTGTGAGTGTGTGAGTCTGTGCGCTGACCACCAGTTGACCACATGAGCTGGCCACTTGATAGGTTCGCATGTTGGCCGAAAAGGGCATGTTGGGAGTGGAGCTGTTCATAGCCGAGGCCACGCCTGTGGCTTGTGCAAACAGAGCTGACTAAAGGGGAGATGATCCTAATGTGTTTTTGAACTCCCCTGGCCGACACTCTCGGCTCATCCAAGCAAAATGTTGTGATTCACTTGTCGTCATCAATGTTTACAGTTACGATATGAGAAGCGATTGGAGGGGTGCAGCCCAACTAGTTCAAACTTGACAGCGTTAGTTTCCTGGGCGGGATACGCCTTCAGATTGCCAATAGAGTGTCATGACTTTGACTCATGACTTTGTGCCATGACTTGGTGTCATGACTAAGAGCACTGATGTTGCCACTCGACCCATGAGTTCATCGGACATTTGGTTTTTTTTTTTTTAAATAGTCAGAATCATCAGAAGTTTTGGTTGATAAGAACTGCAGTCATTTCAATGGTTGATTTCGTTTCAAGGTAGTTTCATATTTTCTCATTTTCGAATGAACGGAATAGACATAAGACAAATGACATACGACATACGACCAAGGGCATGCGACATACGACATAAGACAAAGGACATACGACATACGTTTACTAGTGCAATGGTCATTGTACCTTTTTTTTAGGTGGGGGTCGGGGGTAATGGCCTCAATATCACTCGTGAATGCCACCCGCCCCGCCCCCCCCCCCATACGAGACGTCAGGTGCTACTTAGGGAGCGTTATAGCGAGATAAAAAAAACAACTCCATTGTTGTCATATCCGTAGTCAAAAACGTAGAGAACCAATGTCCACCCACCCACAAAACATATAGTACCAATGTCCACCCACCCACAAAACATATAGAAACAATATCCACCAACCCATCACAAAACATATAGAAACAATGCCAACACAACCACCCACAAACATATAGAAACAATGTCCAAATACCCACCCACAAAACATAGAGAAACAATGCCCACCCACCCACCCACAAAACATATAGAAACAATGTCCACCCACCCACCCACAAAACATATAGAAACAATGCCAACACAACCACCCACAAACATATAGAAACAATGTCCAAATACCCACCCACAAAACATAGAGAAACAATGCCCACCCACCCACCCACTAAACATATAGAAAAAATGTCCAGACACCCACAAAACATATAGAAACAATGTCCACTCACCAACCCACAAAACATATAGAAACTATGTCCAACCACCCACCCACAAAACATATAGAACCAATGCCAACACAACCACCCACAAACATATAGAAACAATGTCCAAATACCCACCCACAAAACATATAGAACCAATGTCCATCCACCCACAAAACATATAGAACCAATGTCCACCCACCCCACCAACAAAACATATAGAAACTATGTCCACCCACCCCACCAACAAAACATATAGAACCAATGTCCATCCACCCACAAAACATATAGAACCAATGTCCACCCAACCCACCAACAAAACATATAGAAACTATGTCCACCCACCCCACCAACAAAACATATAGAAACAATGCCCACACACCCACCCACAAACATATAGAAACAATGCCCACCCACCCACCCACAAAACATATAGTAACAATGCCCACCCACCCACCCACAAACATATAGAAACAATACCCACCCACAAAACGTATAAAAACAATGTCCACCCACAAAATCCACCCACCCACCCACAAACATATAGAAACAATGCCCACCCACAAAACGTATAGAAACAATGTCCACCCACAAAACATGTAGAAACAATGCCCACCCACCCACAAACATATAGAAACAATGTCCACCCACAAAACCTATAGAAACAATGTCCACCCACAAAACATGTAGAAACAATGCCCACCCAAAAAAAATATAGAAACAATGTCCACCCACAAAACGTATAGAAACAATGCCCACCCACAAAACGTATAGAAACAATGTCCACCCACAAAACATATAGAAACAATGTCCACCCACCCACCCACAAAACGTATAGAAACAATGTCCACCCACAAAACATATAGAAACAATGTCCACCCACAAAACATATAGAAACAATGTCCACCCACCCACCCACAAAACGTATAGAAACAATGTCCACCCACAAAACGTATAGAAACAATGTCCACCCACAAAACATATAGAAACAAAGTCCACCCACAAAACATATAGAAACAAAGACCACCCACCCACCCACAAAACGTATAGAAACAATGTCCACCCACAAAACGTATAGAAACAATGTCCACCCACCCACCAACAAAACGTATAGAAAAAATCTCCACCCACAAAACATATAGAACCAATGTCCACCCACCCAGGCCCCCGTTTTGTTCCCCAGCTGGTCTACAGGAATATCAAGTTAGCTGAGGCTTGTTTGAGCGGCTATGGAGCACCCTATAGGGTTCTCGCCGAGCATGTTCTGAATGTTACGGCCGGGCAAAGCTATTTAATAATTCACGGTGATCACGTCACCTCATCTCTGCTCATCCCCCCACCAAAGATTTACTCAGGGGACAGAACAACGAGATAAGGCAGTGACTGGCCGACGAGAGTTATCGTTATCATTATGATGGGGCTGAGCGCCACGTTGATTCATCACAACGACAACAATGGCAATAACGACGATGTCACTAATGGGGGGTGGGGTGGGGTGTTCAACCGTTAAGTCTTGGCACCACAGTAGCCGCATGCAACCCTCGGAGTAAATCCAAGAACCAGTCGCAGAACGGTCGGCAGGCGGTAAATGGCCGAACCTAAGCCAAACAATGGTGTGAATGTTTGGAAAGGTTTCGGCGGTCGTAAATGAATCATTATCACCTCTGACCTAATGTCCGCATCAATAATGCAAGCCTAATGGCGTGACTATTCTATCAGATACGACTCCTGGCTTGGCGTAACTATTCCATAAGATACGACTCCTGGCTTGTCTTTACGCCCTGTTCTACGCACGGCAGGGGTCTGTGACACAGAGTAAATGACCCCATATGGGGGTCAAAATTAACATCTTGGGGATAATGCGAGATCGACATAGAGTTCACTTAGACGTATCTATAACTATAAAATTCCCGTTCAATTAGACTTATCTATAACTATAACATTCCCGTTCAATTAGACTTATCTATAACTATAACATTCACGTTCAATTAGACTTATCTATAACTATAACATTCACATTCAATTAGACTTATCTATAACTATAACATTCACATTCAATTAGACTTATCTATAACTATAACATTCCCGTTCAATTAGACTTATCTATAACTATAACATTCACATTCAATTAGACTTATCTATAACTATAACATTCACGTTCAATTAGACTTATCTATAACTATAACATTCACGTTCAATTAGACTTATCTATAACTATAACATTCACATTCAATTAGACTTATCTATAACTATAACATTCACATTCAATTAGACTTATCTATAACTATAACATTCACGTTCAATTAGACTTATCTATAACTATAACATTCACGTTCAATTAGACGCATCTATAACTATAACATTCACGTTCAATTAGACGCATCTATAACTATAACATTCACGTTCAGTTAGACTTCCCAGGAGTCAATGAAACCTCCTTTAGACTTTTCTGTACCCCGACTTTTACCTTGAATACAAACCTTTGACCTCCACTACAAAACTCCGACCTCCACTTCAAACCTCAGACCTCTACTACAAACCTCTGACCTCCATTACAAACCTCTGACCTCCACTACAAACCTCTGACCTCCACTACAAGCCCCCGACACCTATCACAAAGCCCCGACCATGATACCTGATACAAGCCCACTTCATCCAGTTGTGCTCGGCAAGGGAGCAGCCCACAGCTGGCCTGTTCTACACATGTCAAAGCCATTCAGTGACAGGCTAATGACAGACTACCACTAGCGGTGTTATTGATGGCAGTTTCATTCCTCACACTGTGACCAATTAAAGTGATCTGTCAAGAGCCTGCCAGTTATCGATAACCCCCGTAATGAAAAGATCCACCCACAACCTCCACCCCCCACTACATTCGACAACAAGGAAACTTTAAGGTTAAAACATAGTGGACTATTCCAGCCAATCAAACAAATAGTGGACTATTCCAGCCAATCAAATAGTGGACTATTCCAGTCAGTCAATCAAATAGTGGACTATTCCAGTCAATCAAACAAATAGTTGACTATTCCAGACAATCAAACAAATAGTGGACTATTCCAGTCAATCAATCAAATAGTGGACTATTCCAGTCAATCAAACAAATAGTGGACTATTCCAGTCAATCAAATAGTGGACTATTCCAGTCAATCAATCAAATAGTGGACTATTCCAGTCAATCAAACTAATAGTGGACTATTCCAGACAATCAAACAAATAGTGGACTATTCCAGTCAATCAAACTAATAGTGGACTATTCCAGACAATCAAACAAATAGTGGACAATTCCAGCCAATCAAACAAATACTCCCTATTCCAGCCAATCAAATAGTGGACTATTCCAGTCAATCAATCAAATAGTGGACTATTCCAGTCAATCAAACAAATAGTGGACTATTCCAGACAATCAAACTAATAGTGGACTATTCCAGACAATCAAACAAATAGTGGACTATTCCAGCCAACCAAAAAATAGTGGAATATTCCAGCCAATCAAATAAATAGTGGACGATTCCAGCCAATCAAATAAATAGTGGACTATTCCAGCCATCAAATAAATAGTGGACTATTCCAGCCAATCAAATAGTGGACTATTCCAGCAAATCAAATAGTGGACTATTCCAGCCAATCAAATAAATAGTGGACTATTCTAGCCGAGCAAAAGTTGGTAGTGGACTATTCCAGCCAACCAAAAGATTTTGGTAGACTATTTCAGCCAACCAAAAGATGGTAGTGGACTATTCCAGCCAACCAAAAGATGGTAGTGGACTATTCCAGCCAACCAAAAGATGGTAGTGGACTATTCCAGCCAACCAAAAGATGGTAGTGGACTATTCCAGCCAACCAAAAGATGGTAGTGGACTATTCCAGCCAACCAAAAGATGGTAGTGGACTATTCCAGCCAACCAAAAGATGGTAGTGGACTATTCCAGCCAACCAAAAGGTGGTAGTGGACTATTCCAGCCAAACCAAAGATGGTGGTGGACTTGTCCAGCCAACCCAAGGGTTGGTAGAGTTGATCAAACTTATCACTGATAAATTATTTGTTTGTGTTTAAATACGTTCCTTTGCGTATTCGATTACTTAATAACAAAGATAATCGGTGATTGGAATAAGGGATCACGGAATGAGTGCTTCTTAATATTGCGTTGCTACCATGGTGCCGCGACCGGGATATGTGCCGCGACCGGGATATGTGCCACGACCGGGATATGTGCCGTGACCGGCGTATGTGCCGTTACCGGGATATGTGCCGCGACTGGGATATGTGCCGCAATAAAATGAAGGAAATATAGTCAAGGAACATTATAAATCATGTTCCTAGATTATCATATTGTCATAGGCTGTCTCTAGGGCTGTCTCTAGGCTGTCTCGAATAGCTTGACATTTACGGGTGAACATAGCAACAATTCACTGGCAAGTCTACACAGTCCAATAGAATGATTGTGGTTAACACTAACCACTAACCTTAACCACTAACCTTAACCACTAACCTTAACCACTAACCTTAACCACTAACCTTAACCATTAACTTTAACCATTAACTTTAACCATTAAAATTAACCATTAACATGACCCATTGAGATTAACCCTAAACATCACCACCGGTACCAAAACTACCCAGTCAGCTTTTATTTCAACTCACAATACATGTCTTCCCAACCAATCAATGCATGATGTCATTAAAACCCAGGCACGTCATTCACGGGCATCTACTCTCATTAGAAATATTCTTTTTGGAAAAAAAAACCCACAGATTCGATCGTACAGCTTTTATTAATAAATAAATTAGAGAAAATTTGACGGATCAATACCCCCCTTTTTCAAAGATCATTCTCGATAGCAAATTAGTTTCTTTGTGAAGTTGTTTGCAATTTTTCACGTGTGTGGAGGCAGCGAGATGGGAGTGGTAAATTGTTCACTTGTGTGGCGGCAGCAGTGTATGGAGGCAGCAGTGTGTGGAGTGTGGAGGCAGAAGTGTGTGGAGGCAGAAGTGTGTGGAGGCAGAAGTGTGTGGAGGCGGAATTGTGTGTGGAGGCAGCAGTGTGTGGAGGCGGAATTGTGTGTGGAGGCAGCAGTGTGTGGAGGCAGGAGTGTGTGGAGGCAGCAGTGTGTGGAGGCAGGAGTGTGTGGAGGCAGCAGTGTGTGGAGCCAGCAGTATGTGGCGGCAGCAGTGTATGGAGGCAGCAGTGTGT
>CAXITT010000183.1:638708-654679 GCA_964033795.1 Lymnaea stagnalis | reverse complement strand
ACGCCACCTAGACGCCTCCCTTTCTACGCCCCTTCCCATCCTCACCTCTGAAATACACCCCTTCCCCCCCCCCCGGAACAAATTGAAAGAAAGACTGCACGGAGTCGTTTGGTGCGTTTTATTTCCACAGGTCCGCTGACGTCATGATCTAGTTTTATTACCATGGACGGCCGCATATGTTGACTTCAGCCATGATATAACATGTATGTTGACTTCAGCCATGATATAACATGTATGTTCACTTCAGCCATGATATAGCATGTATGTTGACTTCAGCCATGATATATCTTTTTGTGACATTGGACCCTCAGGCCTAATGCCTCACTTACTGTGTAGGGCAAGTCTTCGTGGAATAAATAGGATTGCATCCAAAGTGACAGAATTGAGTTTGCTCACATTGTGACATTGCGCTTTCAACATTATCATTTAGTTGTTGCGAGGGTCCCATCTGAGTGAAGGTCGCTCAAGCATACCACCAGAACCGTGCCAAAGTTGGGGGGGGGGGGGAGTTGGCAGCATGCGCTCCAGGCGCTACCAAAGCTACCAATGCTACCAATGCTACCAAAGCTACAAATGCTACCAATGCTACCAAAGCTACCAATGCTACCAATGCTACCAAAGATATTTCAAAGGTACCACGGCACACTTTCCGTCGTCAGAATTCTATAACTGTCAGTCGTTAATTATCTGAGATAGTAATAAGAGATAATTATCTGAGATAGTAATAAGAGATAATTATATGAGATAGTATTAAGAGATAATTATATGAGATAGTAATAAGAGATAATTATATGAGATAGTATTAAGAGATAATTATCTGAGATAGTAATAAGAGATAATTATCTGAGATAATAATAAGAGATAATTATCTGCGATAGTAATAAGAGATAATTATCTGAGATAGTAATAAGAGATAATTATCTGAGATAGTAATAAGAGATAATTATCTGAGATGGTAATAAGAGATAATTATCTGAGATAGTAATAAGAGATAATTATCTGCGATTGCAATATGATATAAATATCTTAGATAGTAATATGAGACAGTTATCTGAGATAGTAATCCGTGCTCCTCTCTCAGTTCCCTCAACTTCTTGTTACGACACAGATGACAGTGGAGTCAGTTAAGCACTGGATGACCATAAACAAGCTCAGATTGAATGATGAAAAGACTGAGCTGATCTCCATTGCCACTGCTCAGGAACAAAAATCTGTAAAAAACACAACATCACTTACTCTCTCAGGTATGCAGATTGAGTTTACTCAAACAGTGCGAAACCTGGGTGTCTATTTAGACAGAACACTAACTGTGGAAAATCACATGAACATGCTTTGCAAGGCGATTTTCTTAGAGCTGCGCAGGATTAGTCATATCAGACCTTTCTTAACGTTAGTTGCATCAAAGAGGCTGATGTCTGCATTCGTGCTATCACGTATGGGCTACTGCAATGCTCTCATGGTGGGTCTCCCAGCTACGCTCTCATGGTGGGTCTCCCAGCTACGCTCTCATGGTGGGTCTCCCAGCTACGCTCCTGGATAAAATTCAAAGAGCACAGAATAATGCGGCTCGCATTGTTCTTCGCAAAAGCAAATTCGACCATGCTAAAACACTTCTGAGAGAGCTGCACTGTCTGCCGGTCCGCGCACGCATAGAGTACAAAATTGCAACTTTGTGCTACCGCAGCTTACATGACCTGGCGCCATCTTATCTCAAAGCACTCATGACGCCTTATGTACCCACTAGACAGATCCGCTCATCCAATAGTGGCAAAATATCGATACCGTGTGTTCGCCTTGAGACTTACGGTAAGCGCACTTTTGCATTTGCCGGCCCGACAATTTGGAACGCCCTTCCAGTCGCTCTCAGAAACAGCCAGACACTGGAGTCCTTTAAAACCGATTTAAAAACACATCTATTTCGCAAACACCTTCTGGGGTGATGCTATCTACCATCTTTTTTCAGTTAATGTATATTGGCTTGTGTTGCTTATGGTTGAGACGGGATGAAAGACTTTGACTGGGTTTGCTCGTATGTAGTTTTATATTGTTGCGTCTGTTTTTTAAATGTGGTAAATTTCAGATTGTTTTTATTCCCCTTCATAATGTGGTTGACTTTGTACCGCGCTTCGAGCTTTTGGGGATGAAGCGTGTTTTTCAAATTAATTTAATTTTTATTATTATTATGATATGACATAATTATCTGAAATAACAATAGGAGATAATTATCTGAGATAGCTTTATTATATAATTATCTGAGATAGTAATAAGAGATAATTATCTGCGACTGCAATATGATATAAATATCTTAGATAGTAATATGAGACAGTTATCTGAGACAGCAATATGACATAATTATCTAAGATAGCAATATCAAATAATTATCTGAGATAGCAATATGATATAATTATCTGAGATAGCTATTTGAGATAATTATCTGGGTTAGATATAATATATAATTATTGGAGATAGCAATATGATATAATTATCTGAGATAGTAATATAAGATAGTTATCTCAGATAGCAATATGAGATAATTATCTGAGATAGCAATATGGAATATTTACCTGAGATAGCAATATGACATAATTATTTGAGATAGCAATATGGGTTATTTATCTGAGATAGCAATATGGGATATTTATCTGAGATAGCAATATGGGTTATTTACCTGAGATAACAATATGGTTTATTTATCTGAGATAGCAATATGGGTTATTTATCTGAGATAGCAATATGGTTTATTTATCTTAGATAGCAATATGGGTTATTTATCTGAGATAGCGATATGGTTTATTTATCTGAGATAGCAATATGGGTCATTTACCTGAGATAGCAATATGGGTTATTTACCTGAGATAGCAATATGGTTTATTTATCTGAGATAGCAATATGGGTTATTTACCTGAGATAGCAATATGACATAATTAACTGTGAGACTCTTGTACAAAAATATATGTGAAATATATTAAGAGATAGGATTCAAAAACTGGCCTCAAATATAGATCAATAATTCAAAATTTAGATCAATACTTCAAACTTTAGATCAATCATTCAACTTTATATCAATCATTCAACTTTATATCAATCATTCAACTTTATATCAATAATTCAACTTTATATCAATTATTCAACTATGTCATAGCACTTCAACGTTGGTATACAATATCAAAGTCCCTATACAACATCAAAGGCGGTATATAATTTCAACATTGGTAAACAACTTCACACCGACGTTTGTTTAGTCATAGAATAAGTTATTTGCTCGCCTGTAGAACAATCATTAATAATTCATTAACTATGCCAACACCATTAAAGTATGTGCTAGCTCAACTTTAAGACCACACCGACAGCGGTATAGAATGTGCTTGTCTAACTATAGAACTATACAGACAGCGGTATAGTATTTGCTAGTCACTTTAGAACTTAAGAACCTTGACGTCACAGGTATAATATGTGTTAACCCAACTTGAGAACTATACCGACACATGTGTAGTGTGTGCTAGTAGTTTAAACATATTACTATTACACGATACGTCTTGACCTACCGAGACCACAACACACAGTTATCTTATGATACTCACAAGGTAAGTAAACAAGTATGACCATCAGAAGGCTGTGTGGCATCTGCTCTCCCCACATCATAGTCGTTACTGCAAACACTGCATCCAATGCTACACAATCCAACGAGTGAAAGTCACGGTAGTCACTAGTCACTAGTGTCAATACTGGTTGGAATCCCGTGTATTGAATGATGAAAATACAAGTCCCAACAATAACAAACAGCCAACAGCAAGAGCAACAGATGCTTACCTCTTGTTTTCTGAGGTAGATATATCAAAGAACATGAAAAGAAGCTAATGGCTTATTCTATCCTTTTATTTGCTGCGACTGTAATTTTAAAAGATTTGAACAGTCTGAACTTCGAATTCTGAACAGGAAGTTTTCTTTGAATTGATTCGTAAAGTTCAAGGTTAGTTCTAGTTTTTTTTTTATCAAACACTTCAACGGACAATTTTTATCTCGCTAAATTAATAATAAGCCCTTAAATCCTTTGAATAACAACAAATTCTGTTCCATATCCTATAGAATTATTTCATCTTAACTATTAATTGTTAGCATTGTGATGACGAATGGCTATTAGTGACTAAAAAGGACTAAAAGCAGGTCAAAAAAAGCCTTGACCCTTGACTTTGACCCTTTGTTCTGTAAATTAAAAAGAAAACATTATTTTTTCTCTAAAATTACATCATTGAAACAATGTTTACAGTACAGTTTATTAGACGAACTTCTCGGTGTCCTAAAACGTACTGTGGATCATTTAAGATTGGATTATGTAAGGGTGGATCATTTAAGAGTGGATAATTTAAGAGGGGATAATTTAAGAGAGGATAATTTAAGAAGGGATAATTTAAGAGGGGATAATTTAAGAGTGGATAATTTAATACGGGATAATTAAGAGGGGATAATTTAAGAGTGGATTATTTAAGCGTGGATATTTTATGTAAGTTCGTTTAACGTGACCTTGACTTTGCTCACGATGCTGGGTTTGGAAAGGATTTTTTTAATGAAACAAGTACGTGGTGTTGTACCTAGTGGAACTTGTGCGTGGTGTTGTACCTAGTGGAACTTGTGCGTGGTGTGTACCTAGTGGAACTTGTGCATGGTGTTGTACCTAGTGGAACTTGTGCGTGGTGTGTACCTAGTGGAACTTGTGCGTGGTGTGTACATAGTGGAACTTGTGCGTGGTGTTGTAGCTAGTGGAACATGTGCATGGTGTTGTACCTAGTGGAACTTGTGCATGGTGTTGTACCTAGTGGAACTTGTGCGTGGTGTTGTACCTAGTGGAACTTGTGCATGGTGTTGTACCTAGGGGAACTTGTGCGTGGTTTGTACCTAGTGGAACTTGTGCGTGGTGTTGTACCTAGTGGAACTTGTGCATGGTGTTGTACCTAGTGGAACTTGTGCGTGGTGTGTACCTAGTGGAACTTGTGCGTGGTGTTGTACCTAGTGGAACTTGTGCGTGGTGTTGTACCTAGTGGAACTTGTGCATGGTGTTGTACCTAGTGGAACTTGTGCGTGGTGTGTACCTAGTGGAACTTGTGCGTGGTGTTGTACCTAGTGGAACTTGTGCGTGGTGTTGTACCTAGTGGAACTTGTGCATGGTGTTGTACCTAGTGGAACTTGTGCATGGTGTTGTACCTAGTGGAACTTGTGCGTGGTGTGTACCTGGGGGAACTTGTGGGTGGGGTTGTACCTAGTGGAACTTGTGCATGGTGTTGTACCTAGTGGAACTTGTGCGTGGTGTGTACCTAGTGGAACTTGTGCGTGGTGTTGTAGCTAGTGGAACATGTGCATGGTGTTGTACCTAGTGGAACTTGTGCATGGTGTTGTACCTAGTGGAACTTGTGCATGGTGTTGTACCTAGTGGAACTTGTGCGTGGTGTGTACCTAGTGGAACTTGTGCGTGGTGTTGTACCTAGTGGAACTTGTGCGTGGTATTGTACCTAGTGGAACATGTGCATGGTGTTGTACCTAGTGGAACTTGTGCATGGTGTTGTACCTAGTGGAACTTGTGCGTGGTGTGTACCTAGTGGAACTTGTGCGTGGTGTTGTAGCTAGTGGAATTTGTGCGTGGTGTTGTACCTAGTGGAACTTGTGCGTGGTGTTGTACCTAGTGGAACTTGTGCATGGTGTTGTACCTAGTGGAACTTGTGCATGGTGTTGTACCTAGTGGAACTTGTGCATGGTATTGTACCTAGTGGAACTTGTGCTTGGTATTGTACCTAGTGGAACATGTGCATGGTGTTGTACCTAGTGGAACTTGTGCATGGTGTTGTACCTAGTGGAACTTATGCATAGTGGTGTACCTAGTGGAACTTGTGCGTAGTGTTGTACCTAGTGGAACTTGTACATGGTGTTGTACCTAGTGGAACTTGTGCATGGTATTGTACCTAGTGGAACTTGTGCGTGGTGTTGTACCTAGTGGAACTTGTGCATGGTGTTGTACCTAGTGGAACTTGTGCATGGTGTTGTACCTAGTGGAACTTATGCATAGTGGTGTACCTAGTGGAACTTGTGCGTAGTGTTGTACCTAGTGGAACTTGTACATGGTGTTGTACCTAGTGGAATTTGTGCATGGTGTTGTACCTAGTGGAACTTGTGCGTAGTGTTGTACCTAGTGGAACTTGTGCATGGTGTTGTACCTAGTGGAACTTGTGCATGGTGTTGCATCTAGTGGAACAATTATTTTATTGAAATTAGTTATTTGTTCTTCATAAGTTTGTTGGTACAATTACTTCACATGGATGCAGATCAAGAACAAGTACAGTTACTACACATGGATGCAGATCAAGAACATATTTGAAAACACGTTAGGCGTGTGGATGTTCCAAAGTCTATAATTAGACTACCGGATGTTGTTAGCACACCTCGTCTTGGAGATTTAACAGTTTTTGTCTTCGAGAGTTTGAACACATTAAAGTCTTCTTCTGAACATGTCATTCCTTAACTATTCTAGGATATTTAAACAAAAATACCTGTTGTATACAATTTTTTTTTTTTTTTAATAAATAACTAAAACAATTGGCGGCTATTCTATTCAGACGCCATTGTGTGTTTACCACTTGATATTTCTCGAGAACCTCTAAAAATTGTTTTTTCTGAACATGTCTTTCTTTAATTATTTTTGGATTTTTAAGCAAAAATACCTTTTTTATACAATTTTTTTTTTTTTTTAATAAATAACTAAAACAATTGGCGGCTATTCTAGTCAGACGCCATTGTGTGTTTACCACTTGATATATCTCGAGAACCTCTAAAAATTGGCGTAAAGCTATTTAATACCGACTGAGCAACACGTTATGAGATTAAGGGATTTGCTCGGACACATTCTTGCCATGGGGTTTTCCCAATGGGCTTACTACCGGTCGTAACCAACAGAAATATATTACAAACAACAGGTCCCTCAGATAATGTTTCAAATCTAGAGCACATTCTCAGAAAATATCATTCATTTTTAAAGCCATCATGAAAGGTCGAAGTAGTGAGCTGTTAGTTACGCATAGAAACGTACACAACACATTTGACAAAAGTAGTCTCATTTTATTGATTCATTTCAAAGTAGTCTCATTTAATTGATTCATTTCAAAGTAGTCTCATTTAATTGATTCATTTCAAAGTAGTCTCATTTAATTGATTCATTTAAAAGTAGTCTCATTTAGTTGATTCATTTTGGCGTAGTTTAAAAAAAAGCAAACGGGGTGTTATAAAGTATCAGGCAACCCCCCACCCTCCCGGGCGCTGTTAGACACCCCCACCAAGGGCTGTCTGACCACCCAAAGGGCTGCTATTCAACCACCCAAGGCGCTGTTAGACACCCCCACCAAGGGCTGTCGGACCACCCAAAGGGTTGTTATTCAACCACCTAAGGCGCGGTTAGACACCCCACCAAGGGCTGTCGGACCACCCAAAGGGCTGCTATTCAACCACCCAAGGCGCTGTTAGACACCCCCAAAAAGGACTGTCGGAACACCCAAAGGGCTGCTATTCAACCCCCCAGGGCACTGTTAGACACCCCCACCAAGGGCTGTCGGACCACCCAAAGGGCTGCTATTCAACCCCCCAGGGCGCTTTCACACAAACGCCCAAAGCAGCCTGTAAGACAACCACCCCAAGTGTTGTTAAACATCCAGCAAAATGGCTTTCAACTTATAAGACAAATCATTATAACCAGATATAGCCGGCCAAACATGACAAGCTCCTTCTGCTTCCATGGGCCCACGTTCTGGAACCAGCTCCCCTTCCATATCCGTCATTGTGAAACCTCGTCCATTTTCAAAAAGTCCCTTAAAACTCATCTGTTTAAGTCCGCCTATGACCTGTGATGCACCCTCCTTGCCCTACCTCATTTTCTGTTTCGGGTTGATCCTGAAGTGTCAAAGTTTCAAAGTGTCAAAGTGTCCTCGTTTTATAGCCATTTTCATTGTTTCTATAGTATAGTAGTTACTATCCTAGTGTCTCATTTTTATTTTACTTAGTTTACATGTTTTAATAATTGTAAAGCGCTTAGAGCTTTATGGTAAGCGCTATATAAAAATGCCTAAATAAATATATAAATAAAAAATAGGAACTCAAGTAGACTAACGCACATTTATGAATCCCAATTTTTGCTACACCCCTTCTCCCCATGATACGTCACTGCACACTTTTTATTTCCCGCCCATGAACTATATTAAATATTCTGATGCCCCAACCACTTTTAAACCGAATATTATTTTTACACCATACTTAAAATGAGAAGATTTCATTTTCCGAAAAGAAAATATTACGCACCAAATGAAATTGCGTTGTTAAAAATATATAGATATCATTTAGTTTAGTTATCGGGAATTATATTTTGCGCGCTATTGGGCTCATTATTGAACCATACTTTCTTTCAAACATTTAGAATTATTGGTAATATACTCTTGATACCAAATTTGCCGATTAGGAGCAGTCCACGAGTCCCACCAGAGGCGTAACATATATATAACTAGATATAGCCCGCCAAACATTGGCGGCAGCCATGCGTGAACTTCCCATCAACTAAAGTTACCTGACAAAACATGAACTCAAGTATCGGACATTTATGAATGCCAATTTTTGCTCCCCCCTCCCCCCCCCAATGATACGTCACTGCACACTTTTTATTTCAGGCCCATGAACTATATTAAATATTATGATGTCCCAAACACTTTTAAACTGAATATTTTTTTTTACACCATACTTAAAATGAGACGATTTCATTTATCAAAAAATATTACGCACCAAACGAAGTTGCGTTATTTAAAAAAAATATAAATGATTTAGTGTAGTTATCGGGAATTATATTTTGCGCGCTAGTGAACTCATTTTCTATATATAGCCTGCCTGGTGGTGGTGTTTGACCTTTACTGGCGAATTATATCGATAGATAAGAGATTAGAAGACGATAATAATGTGAAATATGTGATCTCGGTTTAATAAATGGAGTCAGTAAATGTCTTGTTTAATAAATGGAGTCATTAAATGTCTTGTTTAATATATGGAGTCATTAAATGTCTTGTTTAATATATGGAGTCATTAAATGTATTGCCGGTGCTTCAGTGACTAAATTAGTAGTAAGAACTAATTTTGTTTTGATAGACTCAGCCCCCCCCCCTCCCTCCCACCCCCCGACGAACTGTTCAAACATAGACATGTCATATGTCGGTCTTGAAATGATTTGTGAACTATATTTTTACAGTTAGTATTGCAGTGAGTATTACATTTAGTATTAAATTTAGTATTACAGATGGGAGTAGTATGACAGTCAGTTAGTCTGAGAGTTAGTATGGTAGTTAGTATGAGAATTTCTGACACGCTTAAAATGCCACATCGCACTGTGCTCCAAACACTGTGACATTATCGCACACATTTTCTCCGTGTCAGGGATTCTTAAACCTGAGAGTAGTTAGCCCCTTTAGAAGTTAGGCGTTGTGAGGGAGGCATTGGACACTGCAGAACTTGTATGTGAATGGTGATTTTATGTGAAAGATGAGTTTATGTGAAAGGTGATTTTATGTGAAAGATGATTTTATGTGAAAGGTGATTTTATGTGAAAGATGAGTTTATGTGAAAGGTGATTTTATGTGAAAGGTGATTTTATGTGAAAGGTGATTTTATGTGAAAGATGAGTTTATGTGAAAGGTGATTTTATGTAAAAGGTGATTTTATGTGAAAGGTGATTTTATGTGAAAGATGAGTTTATGTGAAAGGTGATTTTTATGTGAAAGATGATTTTATGTGAAAGATGATTTTATGTGAAAGGTGATTTTATGTGAAGATTTTTTTAAATTTAATCTTAATTTCACTAAAAATAATATACAAATATAATTTATTGATGCTCACAGCATCCACAGAACAACATCCACAGAACAGCATCCATAGAACAGCATCCACAGAACTGCAACATTGTCACAACTATTTGATAACAACTCGGTCTTAGAACGATGTCCTTAAAATGAATTTCTTTGATGACCTGACAAAAAATTGTTTTTTATTAATTCTTTAATTTGTAGCTTGATCAATTGTTATCTTATTTGGCTCAATCCATTATTATCTTATTGTTGTAATGTTATTGTGATACTCTGACCTCAAAAATAATCGCGGAGTTAACTTCATTTGAAAAAAAAAAAATTCAAAGTAATTTCTATTTATTGAAAGGTCAACATTAATACCACTAATTAATTTAAAGATATTTATATTTTTAAAAAAATAATTATTGAATTTTTTAGAACTTAAATTAAATTAAAATATATGTTAGCACAGTTTTTTTTTTTTTTTTTTTTTTTTTTTTTTTTTTTTTTTTTTTTTTTTTTTTAAAGTAAACTAACAAATTCAGTTTTCGTATTTTAAAAGTCATATGTTGATAATGTGTTAGACTTATTTAATAACGAGAATGATACTTTTAAGTTAAAACTATAAATATTAATGAAACAAATTTAAATGCTAAAGAGATCAGAATTCTTACAGTGCATTAAGTGACTTTTTTTTTTTTTTTTTTTTTTTTTTTTTTTTTTTTTTTTTTTTTTTTTTTTTTTTTTTTTTTTTTTAAAGTAAACTAACAAATTCAGTTTTCGTATTTTAAAAGTCATATGTTGATAATGTGTTAGACTTATTTAATAACGGGAATGATACTTTTAAGTTAAAACTATAAATATTAATGAAACAAATTTAAATGCTAAAGAGATCAGAATTCTTACAGAGCACTAAGTGACTAACATCACCACATGTCGTGTTTCAACCGACGGCAGATGAACACACACACACAACACACAAAACACTGCATTAATGGCCAACAATAACTAACACGTGTGGAGTGCCTGGTTTGGCACAAACAAATATTCCCCGACAAAATGAAAAGCAAGCAAAAACACGGAGGAACCGATGCGAGGAGTTCCAGACCAGCAATAAACGGGACCCCCGGCTGAGCGGTGATATGAGCGGCACCCATCTCGCGCCGGCCACTCGCAGCCAATCAGTTTTCACGGTGCTGTCCACGGTAATGCCTGCTGTTGATGTCTGTACGGCTGACAGAAGCTGTTATAATGTGGCATGAATTGTGTCAGTGTGGCGTTGACAATGTCAATATTCCTGTAAGAATTGTGTCAATGTGGTGTTGACAATGTCAATATTCCTGTAAGAATTGTGTCAATGTGGCGTTGACAATGTCAATATTCCTGTAAGATATGTGTCAATGTGGCGTTGACAATGTCAATATTCCTGTAAGAATTGTTTCAATGTGGCGTTGACAATGTCAATATTCCTGTAAGAATTGTTTCAATGTGGCTTTGACAATGTCAATATTCATGTAAGAATTCTTTCAATGTGGCGTTGACAATGTCAATATTCCTGTAAGAATTGTTTCAATGTGGCGTTGACAATGTCAATATTCCTAATCTTGGTGACAACGCTCAGATTTGACCTAAGTTTAAAAAAAATATATATATTTATTTAGTCCTAAAAGTTTGTTCCAATATTTCGTGGCAGTAACTGCACTTCAAACATTCTTACTGTGAAGGGCAGTTCATGCCTAATATTCCAAAAATACACACGAAAAACCACACTAAATAACACCCACGGTGCCATACAGACTCATTCAAAGACACACCAATGACACCCATGGTGCCATACAGACTCATTCAAAGACACACCAAATGACACCCATGGTGCCATACAGACTCATTCAAAGACACACCAAATGACACCCATGGTGCCATACAGTCTCATTCAAAGACACACCAAATGACACCAACGGTGCATACAGACTCATTCAAAGATACACCAATGACACCCATGGCGCCATACAGACTCACTCAAAGACACACCAAATGACACCCACGGTGCCATATAGACTCATTCAAAGACACACCAAATGACACCCACAGTGCCATATAGACTCATTCAAAGACACACCAAATTAAACCCATGTTGCCATACAGACTCATTCAAAGACACACCAAATTACACCCATTTTGCCATACAGACTCATTCAAAGACACACCAAATGACACCCACGGTGCCATACAGACTCATTCAAAGACACACCAATGACACTCATGGTGCCATACAGACTCACTCAAAGACACTCCAAATGACACCCATGGTGCCATATAGACTCATTCAAAGACACACCAAATGACACCCACGGTGCCATATAGACTCATTCAAAGACACACCAAATGATACCCATGTTGCCATATAGACTCATTCAAAGACACACCAAATGACACCCACGGTGCCATATAGACTCATTCAAAGACACACCAAATGACACCCACGGTGCCATACAGACTCACTCAAAGACACACCAAATTACACCCACGGTGCCATATAGACTCATTCAAAGACACACCAAATGACACCCACGGTGCCATACAGACTCATTCAAAGACACACCAAATGACACCCACGGTGCCATATAGACTCATTCAAAGACACACCAAATGACACCCATGTTGCCATATAGACTCATTCAAAGACACACCAAATGACACCCACGGTGCCATATAGACTCATTCAAAGACACACCAAATGACACCCATGTTGCCATACAGAGTCATTCAAAGACACACCAAATGACACCCACGGTGCCATATAGACTCATTCAAAGACACACCAAATGACACCCACGGTGCCATACAGACTCATTCAAAGACACACCAAATGACACCCATGTTGCCATACAGACTCATTCAAAGACACACCAAATGACACCCATGTTGCCATATAGACTCATTCAAAGACACACCAAATGACACCCATGTTGCCATACAGACTCATTCAAAGACACACCAAATGACACCCATGTTGCCATACAGACTCATTCAAAGACACACCAAATGACACCCATGTTGCCATACAGACACATTCAAAGACACACCAATGACACCCACAGAAAGCCTTTACGAAAACACATTTAATGTCTTCTTTTCAGTTTTCAATAGATTGCTTACATGACATGTAATACTAATATTGATTGCTTACATGACATGTAATGCTAACACTGAATGCTTACATGATATGTAATGATAATATTGAATGCTTACATAATGTAATACTAATATCAAATGCGTACATTGCGTGTAATGCTAATTCATCCACGTCGTCCCAAATCAAATAATCCAGTTTTGTCATTTTGATTATACTCTTTTTGTATTGATCAAATTGTCAAAGTTATTTGATCAAATACGGTGGTAATATTTGATGGCAATGACTTGGTAATCTTATTGACCCAAATAAACTTAAGACAGGATGTCTTTGCACTGGGAGACCGCAGGCAAAAAAAATGTCTTGTTTTCGATTAATTCTTAACAAGGGGAAGTAGCTCTTAGGAATGTTTCGAGGTGGGTGGCCGTTCCAGGCTGTGAAGTTTCATGTATAGATTCGGCATCTTACAGGGGGCAATGTTCTTTCAGGGGCAGTCTTTAGATTCGGCATCTTACAGGGGGCCGTGTTCTTTCAGGGGCAGTAATTTGATTCTCCATCTTACAGGGGCCATGTTCTTTCAGGGGCAGTCTTTAGATTCGGCATCTTACAGAGGCCATGTTCTTTCAAAGGCCATGTTCTTTCAGAGGCCATGTTCTTTCAGAGGCAATGTTCTTTCAGAGGCCATGTTCTTTCAGAGGCAATGTTCTTTCAGGGGCCATGTTCTTTCAGGGGCCTTGTTCTTTATTACGTGAATGTTTGTTCATTGATTTAATCTTCTGGTCATTTGAAGTCCTAGATGACTTGCTGGCAGGGTTGTTGGACAGTTGATGGTGTAAAGCAAATGTTTGCTGGGCGCCGTGTTGTACAGCAAATGTTTGCTGGGCGCCGTGTTGTACAGCAAATGTTTGCTGGACGCCGTGTTGTACAGCAAATGTTTGCTGGACGCCGTGTTGTACAGCAAATGTTTGCTGGACGCCGTGTTGTACAGCAAATGTTTGCTGGACGCCGTGTTGTACAGCAAATGTTTGCTGGACGCCGTGTTGTACAGCAAATGTTTGCTGGACGCCGTGTTGTACAGCAAATGTTTGCTGGACGCCGTGTTGTACAGCAAATGTTTGCTGGACGCCGTGTTATACAGCAAATGTTTGCTGGACGCCGTGTTGTACAGCAAATGTTTGCTGGACGCCGTGTTGTACAGCAAATGTTTGCTGGACGCCATGTTGTACTTTTGTTTACATGTAAACGCTCCTTTGAAATTGAGACCATTCGATTTTTTTTTTGTTAAACACACTTTCTATGGTTTACTGACACCGGTTAAACACGCGTTTCTATGGTTTACTGACACCGGTTAAACACGCGTTTCTATGGTTTACTGACACCGGTTAAACACGCGTTTCTATGGTTTACTGACACCGGTTAAACACGCGTTTCTATGGTTTACTGACACCGGTAAAACACACGTTTCTATGGTTTACTGATGCCGGTTAAACACACGTTTCTATGGTTTACTGACACCGGTTAAACACACGTTTCTATGGTTTACTGATACCGGTTAAACACACGATGGACTGTGAATGTTTAACACAGGGTTGGACTGTAAAGATTAACACGTTATTGCATTTAAAAATAATATTTGCATTGCAGAGTATAAACAATTAGTTATAGACTATCTCCACAGCGTTAATCGCCTTGGTAAATCTTATCATACAGTTATCACTCGTTCAGACTGATCTCAAATCAACCAAGTCATTAGTAAATATCACAACACAAATTGACTTCTCTCAAGCTAAAGACTGATAATACCATTTCGACCTCAAGCCATTTATTGAAAACAAGTGCATTGCGTCATATAATATAATATTCAGTCTTATTCTTAATCTCTAAACAAATTAAAAATGTCCACTTACTTTTAACGAATGAGGTTGGAAAGGATTTCCGGTTATCGGTTTTGAAACTGTTAACAAGGTGTTGATTTTCAAAAACAAATTATCGAATTATTTTTATTATGATATTAAAATAATCAACCGTAAGTATTTATTATTAATTTCTTTATTATTTACTTATAAGTCAACTCTATCAAGTGTGACTTGTTTATTGCTTTATTTTTTTTAAATATTTTAGTTTGCTTATTTATAATTTATAACAATAACAAGAAAGCCAAACAATGGATCGCAACCAAATTTGACAAGGTAAACCTCCTGACCTCTAAGTGTATCCTGGAAACTTTGGTCAAAATCCCTTTATCCCAAAAGCTGTCATTAAAAAAATAAAGTAAAATGTAAAGAGTAAAGATAAAGAAAATAATTATTCTCAAATGACTTTCAGATAACGCTCTATAAAAATCTGGTTTATTGAAGATAAGTTATTTTGGGGGTAAGAATTCTTAAAAAGCCATTATTTCAAATACATATTAATTAATTAGAAATTATCGATGGGCTTTTCAAAATACATTTTTAGGAAATACAACCCCAATAAAGCGTATTGTTAAAGATGTGTGGTTAGGGCGCAATTTTTGGGAGTTCTCCCCGGGCGAGATCTAGTCAAGGTATAACAGCTGCCACGGCACTAAAAAGATTGAGAACCGCTGCGTTAAGGATTATCTTAGTGAGCTATAAGTGTTTTGAATCCTTCAACTTAGATGCCTTCGTGGTCGATATAGGTTCTAGACATGCACCTTTCTCTTCTACCCCATTGGGTGGAACATAGTATAGAAAATAAGATCATAGCCCTTTTTCACCACCCGGCTCAGCCCTACTATATACCCGGCTCAGCCTTACTATATACCCGGTTCAGCCCTACCATATACCCGGCTCAGCCCTACCATATACCCGGGTCAGACCTACTACATACTCGGCTCAGCCCTACTATATACCCGGTTCAGCCCTACCATATACCCGGCTCAGCCCTACCATATACCCAGCTCAGCCCTACCATATACTCGGCTCAGCCCCACCATATACCCGGCTCAGCCCCACCATAAACCC
>CAXITT010000183.1:562255-614161 GCA_964033795.1 Lymnaea stagnalis | reverse complement strand
CCCCCCCCCCCCAACGCCCCCCACGCCCCTCCCACCCATGACCCGGCCATGCTTGAGATGACCATGCCATCACTGGTCATGTTTGACACTACTGAGAACACACCGAGAAAAACCAATGTTTCTCATTTCACTTGTTCAAACGCGCCATGACCGGAAGGCAACCGGCGGTCCGAGTTTAACACCACTTTTTTGTTAGCGGGTCTTGGATTGGGCCACTCGATACGTAGCTCGTGCCGGAGGGGGAGATGCTTGATTTCCGAGTTCGTGCGTGCCAGAATGGCGAGGGCAGTTGTTGAGCAAAGTCCGAACGAGATTGGGACCAGATTGGCCAAGTTGTTCCAACGTGAGGTGGGCAAAGTTTGGACAATTCTAGACGACAGTGATTTAAATATTGCGGACTAAGTGGGAAGGCATTTCGGCGCTCCTTACGTCAGATTTTTTTAAAAATATGTTACTTTAATATGTGATAATTGATACCTTTCAACCAGACAGCTCTCTTTATATATCTTTTTATATTTCTCTTCATATATCTCTTTATATCTCTATTTATATATCTCTTTATATCTCTTTATATCTCTCTTTTTATTTATCCTTATATTTCTCTTTATATCTCTCTTTAAATATCTTTAAATCTTTCTTTATCTCTCTCTTCATATATTATATCTTTATATTTCTCTTTATATATCTCTATTTATATCTCTCTTTATATCTCTTATATTTCTCTTTATAGTTCTCTTTATATCTCTCTTTTATCTCTCTCTCTCTCTATATATATATATATATATATATATCTCAGGGAAAGCCCCGATGTTGGACAATTTACAATGAACTGGTTATCAATGTTGAAAAACATTACGGAAAGAAATGGGTAATAACGTCCAAGGAATATAACAGTATGTCTATGAAATATGAGAGTTTATCTATGAAATATGACAGTATGTCTATGAAATATGACAGTATGTATATGAAATATGACAGTATGTCTATGAAATATGACAGTATGTCTATGAAATATGACAGTATGTCTATGAAATATGACAGTATGTCTATGAAATACGACAGTATGTCTATGAAATATGACAGTATGTCTATGAAATATGACAGTATGTATATGAAATATGACAGTATGTATATGAAATATGACAGTATGTCTATGAAATATGACAGTATGTCTATGAAATATGACAGTATAGTGTCTATGAAAATGAGAGTACGTCTATGAAATATGATAGTAAATAAAATATGACCGTATTTCTATGAAATATTACAGTGCGTCTATGAAATATTACAGTGCGTCTATGAAATATTACAGTGCGTCTATGAAATATTACAGTGCGTCTATGAAATATTACAGTGCGTCTATGAAATATTACAGTGCGTCTATGAAATATAATACTATGTTTATGAAACATTGCAAATCCAATCTACATGCATAGGAGCCAAAATGATCAATAAATTGATCGTGGGCCCTTAAGATATAGAAGAGATAGAAGAAGAAATATGACAGTAAGTCTATGAAATATGATAGAATGTCTATGAAATATGATAAGATGAAAATGAAATATGACATTATGTCTATGAAATATGACACTAAAGATTGTCGAAATGCGACCAGTGAATGTGATAGTATGTCCAGTGAATGCGATAGTATGTACATTGAATGCGATAGTATTTCCAGTGAATGTGATAGCATGTCCAGTGAATGTGATAGTATGCCCAATGAATGTATGTCCAGGGAATGTGATAGTATGTCCAGTGAATGTGACAGTATGCCCAGTGAATGTATTAGTATGTCCAGTGAATGCAATGGTATGTCCAGTGAATGCGATAGTATGTCCAGTGAATGTGACAGTATGCCCAGTGAATGTATTAGTATGTCCAGTGAATGCAATGGTATGTCCAGTGAATGCGATAGTATGTCCAGTGAATGTGACAGTATGCCCAGTGAATGTATTAGCATGTCCAGGGAATGTGGTAATATGTTGAAGGAATGTGAAAGTTCAAACAGGCTGGGGCCATTGCCAAACTGTTTTGCCCCCCCCACACACACATACAAGGCGTGTTATTTTCGCCCCCCCCCCAACACATACTTATTTCCTAAATGACATTGCCATATTTGCTTTGAAAGAAGTTTGTGCATATAACCCAAAGAACATCACTTGAGAATGTTCAACTAAATTTGTTAACACTTTTTTGAACAGTAATGCAGTGCAATCTATGACCTCATGCCAAAGTAGGTATAACGCAGCGAAATGAGAAGAGATGTCATCACTCAGTAGACTCAGGAGAGGTGACAGCACTCAGCAGTCTGAGGAAAGGTGTCAGCACTATGTGGACGGTCTATGTGGGCGGTCTATGTGGACGGTCAATGTGGACGGTGTTTGTGGACGGTCTATGTGGATGGTCTATGTGGACGATGTTTGTGGACGGTCCCAACCATCCTCTGTCCCTACTGCAACTGAAGTTGACCCATCCATCACCTCTACCTACTTCGCCTGAAGATATCCCATCCTTCCCCTGCATCTAGTGCACCTTCTTCTTCTTCTTCTATATCTTAAGGGCCCACGATCAATTTATTGATCATTTTGGCTCCTATGCATGTAGATGGGATTTTCAATGTTTCTGTTACTGGTGGTGATGAGGAAATTATGCACTAGGGGTTTGAAGGCTTGAGGCAATATACACAAATGTGTCTAGTGTTGTCGCCTCAACTGTTCCTTTTGAAAGATGGTTCCAGTCCCTGATTGTCTTGGGCAGGAATGAGCAGCTCCTATACTGGCTTCTTGCTGGTATGAGCCTGAATTGCCTGTCATGGCCTCGTCGCTGTCTATGGGGGAGAGGGACGAGTTTCTGTTTAATACTGGAACAGTGGACCAGCCCATTATTTATCTTGTACATCATGGAGAGCCTGGATTGTCGTCGTCGTTTCTCCAATGGTGACCAGCCTAGTGTTTCTAGCATGCTGCCAACACTAGAGGTATTCCTGTAGCGGTTTAGGACAAAGCGTGCTGCTCGTCGCTGGACCGCCTCCAACCTGTCAATGCTCTTCTGGGTAAATGGGTCCCAGACTGAAGATGCATAATCTAAAATCGGACGGATAAAGGCTTTATATGCTCTTTCTTTCACACAGGAGTTGCCAATCTTTAGATTTCGCCTTAAGAACCCCAAGGCTTGGTTTGCTTGGTTACATACATTGTTAATATGCTCGTCCCAGCGGACCTCTCTTTGAATGGTAACACCCAGGTACTTTACGGAGGAAACTTGCTCAAGAATATGGCCGTGCAGTTTGTATTGGTAGTGTAGAGGAGTACAACTTCTAGAGATTGATAGTGTCTGGCACTTGGCAGGGTGAAATTCCATGTCCCAGCTCATCTCCCACTCAGCTAACAGATTGAGATCCTGTTGTAGCTGGTCCTGGTCAGATCTGTTGGCGATCGTCCTATACACTGCTGTGTCATCTGCAAACAGTCTTGCCTGTGATGTCAGTTTCTCCGGTAGGTCATTAATGTATGCTAGGAACAAACAGGGGCCCAGGACTGATCCCTGGGGGACCCCTGACTTCACATTGACAAAGGAGGAGCTTGTACCGCCCACCACTACTGCTTGGCGTCGGTGGCTGAGGAAGCTAGAGATCCATGTTTTAGTGGTGCCTTGAATCCCATATATCTGGAGTTTGTGTAGAAGCAAACTATGATTCACCCGGTCAAATGCTTTTGCGAAGTCCATTACTAGCACGTCAGTCTGCTTGTGGTTCTCCAGATTGGTCATCAAGTCTTCTACAAATTCGAGAAGCTGGGTCTCACATGACCTATTGACTCGGAAGCCATGTTGACAGTCATTGAGTATATTTTGGCTTTCAAGATGCTTCATGACAGAGCTTACGATTATGTGCTCCAACAGTTTGCAGACGACGCTAGTGAGGGATATCGGACGATAGTTGGCAGGGTCGGAATGCTCCCCTTTCTTGTAAATTGGAGTGACATGCGCTGTTCTCCAGTCTGCTGGAACATTTCCTGTGCATAGTGACGATTGGAAGAGGATTGTCAGTGCAGGAGCGATTTCTTTGGCTAATTCTTTGAGCACTCGTGGTTTAATGTTGTCAGGACCACATGCTTTGTAAGGGTTAATGGTATTGAGGAGGGCAAACACACCTTGTTCTGATATCTGGATATCTCCCATGATAGGATAGGCTCTGTTCATCATTTTGGTCTTCAGAAGGAACTCAGTCTCAGAGTACTCTCTACCGTCACCAAAGACCGACTGGAACTGCTGATTGAGTATCTCCGCCTGTGCTTTTGGGTCAGATGTCAATTGGCCATCCCACCTCAAGGGGGAAACTCCAGCGTTTGAGGACTTTTGGTGTTTCACATAGCTCCAGAAGCGCTTGTTCTTGACATCTTTGGTCACCTGAAGATGTCTCATTCATTTACTGCATCTACTTCACCTGAAGATGTCCCATCCATCACCTTCACATACAGCAAAGAGCATTTCTTTCACGAATCACTCTCATAGGCCATCTGCGCACCCGCAGACACAATTATTCTCATCAGCCATCTGCGCACCCACAGACACAATCACTCTCATCAGCCATCTGCGCACCCACAGACACAATCACTCTCATCAGCCATCTGCGCACCCACAGACACAATTACTCTCATCAGCCATATGCGCACCCACAGACACAATCACTCTAATCAGCCATCTGCGCACCCACAGACACAATCACTCTCATCAGCCATCTGCGCACCCACAGACACAATTACTATCATCAGCCATCTGCGCACCCACAGACACAATTACTATCATCAGCCATCTGCATACCCACAGACACAATCACTCTCATCAGCCATCTATCTGGGCACCCATATGTCTTGTGTTGAATTGGTTGCAATTGTAAAATGTTGTCTTGGTTTAAATATGCAATTATGTATGTGCTGAAACTGAACGTAGGCATTGTATCAGAAAAAAACTTCGACGTGTTTGGATCAATAAAAGAATCTTCTCTCGTAAGGACCATGTACATGTTGTACATTCATTATTAGCTTCTTAAATACCACACAGAATTCGTTCCTGTCCAGAGTTTGGACTGACATCAGGTAATGGCATGATAGTGTAAATAATGACATCGGCTAATGGCATGGCAGTGTTAATGACATCAGCTTATGACATGGCAGTTTTAATTACATCAGCTAATGGCATGACAGTTTAAATGACATCAGCTTATGGCATGGCAGTGTTAATGACATCAGCTTATGACTTAACAGTTTAATGACATCAGCTAATGGCATGTCAGTGTTAATGACATCAGCTAATGGCATGACAGTTTAAATGACATCAGCTTATGGCATAACAGTTTAAATGACATCAGCTAATGGCATGACAGTTTAAATGACATCATCTAATGGCATGGCAGTGTTAATGACATCAGCTTATGACTTAATAGTTTTAATGACATCAGCTAATGGCATGTCATTGTTAATGACATCCGCTAATGGGTTATTTATTTCAGTTAAAGACGGCTTCAAAAAATTGAACAATACACTTTTTTTAAATTAAACTTCATACAGGTAGTCATCAACATATAAATACGTCCTACAGGTGTTCATCTATACGTAAATACGTCCTACAGGTGTTCATCTATATGTAAATACGTCCTACAGGTGTTCATCTATATGTAAATACGTCCTACAGGTGATCATCTATACGTAAATACGTCCTACAGGTGTTCATCTATACGTAAATACGTCCTACAGGTGTTCATCTATACGTAAATACGTCCTACAGGTGTTCATCTATACGTAAATACGTCCTACAGGTGTTCATCTATATATAAAAGGGGGATATTTAATCCGTCCTTTGTCTTCTATAAAATACAAAGTGTTAAATTTAAATAACTTAATGAGATCTCCAGTGTTCATCCTTGGATCTTTCTGGTACACTATGATTTATTGCATACATGAGAAAATGTGTGTTTCTACCACATACGTTTCTGCCGTTTACGTTTCTAAATGAATTAATGGATGCTGATCCAACTTGGGGTAGCCTACATAGTCATCCAGATGGATAAGCTGAAGGGGTTTTATTTCTTTAAAAAAAAAATTATCCCGTTCAGGTTTAAGAGCTAAAAAATTGTTTAAATTATTAAATAAGCTCTATAAATAAAATAACGATTAATGGCTAAATCTAGATTAAACTTTGTATAAATTCTACTGAAATCTATTTTCATCAAATATTCACTACTCTCATTACGCTATATCTCTTGGCCAACGGATATTAATGGGACAACCACTATATCTTAGCTTCACTATTTATCCGAAGAATATGCACGGTCCCCCTATCTTAGCACTACCGGTAGATAAAACGTCACCTTAATAATATAGAACAGGTCCCCTATCTTAGCACTAATTAAAAAGCTACCTTGTAGAACAGGTCCCCTATCTTAGCACTAATTAAAAAGTCACCTTATAGAACAGGTCCCCAATCTTAGCACTAATTAAAAAGTCACCTTATAGAACAGGTCCCCTATCTTAGCACTAATTAAAAAGCTACCTTGTAGAACAGGTCCCCTATCTTAGCACTAATTAAAAAGTCACCTTATAGAACAGGTCCCCTATCTTAGCACTAATTAAAAAGTCACCTTATAGAACAGGTCCCCAATCTTAGCACTAATTAAAAAGTTACCTTGTAGAACAGATCCCCTATCTTAGCACTAATTAAAAAGTTACCTTGTAGAACAGGTCCCCTATCTTAGCACTAATTAAAAAGTTACCTTGTAGAACAGGTCCCCTATCTTAGCACTAATTAAAAAGTTACCTTATAGAACAGGTCCCCTATCTTAGCACTAATTAAAAAGCTACCTTGTAGAACAGGTCCCCTATCTTAGCACTAATTAAAAAGTTACCTTGTAGAACAGGTCCCCTATCTCAGCACTAATTAAAAAGTCACCTTGTAGAACAGGTCCCCTATCTTAGCACTAATTAAAAAGTCACCTTATAGAACAGGTCCCCTATCTTAGCACTAATTAAAAAGTCACCTTATAGAACAGGTCCCCTATCTTAGCACTAATTAAAAAGTTACCTTGTAGAACAGGTCCCCTATCTCAGCACTAATTAAAAAGTCACCTTATAGAACAGGTCCCCTATCTTAGCACTAATTAAAAAGCTACCTTGTAGAACAGGTCCCCTATCTCAGCACTAATTAAAAAGTCACCTTATAGAACAGGTCCATTATCTCAGCACTAATTAAAAAGTCACCTTATAGAACAGGTCCCCTATCTTAGCACTAATTAAAAAGCTACCTTGTAGAACAGGTCCCCTATCTTAGCACTAATTAAAAAGTCACCTTATAGAACAGGTCCCCAATCTTAGCACTAATTAAAAAGTCACCTTATAGAACAGGTCCCCTATCTTAGCACTAATTAAAAAGCTACCTTGTAGAACAGGTCCCCTATCTTAGCACTAATTAAAAAGTCACCTTATAGAACAGGTCCCCTATCTTAGCACTAATTAAAAAGTCACCTTATAGAACAGGTCCCCAATCTTAGCACTAATTAAAAAGTTACCTTGTAGAACAGATCCCCTATCTTAGCACTAACTAAAAAGCTACCTTGTAGAACAGGTCCCCTATCTTAGCACTAATTAAAAAGTTACCTTATAGAACAGGTCCCCTATCTTAGCACTAATTAAAAAGCTACCTTGTAGAACAGGTCCCCTATCTTAGCACTAGTTAAAAAGTTACCTTGTAGAACAGGTCCTTTATCTTAGCACTAGTTAAAAAGTTACCTTGTAGAACGAGTCCCCTATCTTAGCACTAATTAAAAAGTTACCTTATAGAACTGGTCCCTTATCTTAGCACTAATTAAAAAAATTACCTTATAGAACGGGTCCCCTATCTTAGCAATAATTAAAAAATTACCTTATAGAACGGGTCCCCTATCTTAGCAATAATTAAAAAATTACCTTATAGAACTGGTCCCCTATCTTAGAACTAATTAAACAATTACCTTATAGAACGGGCCCCACTATCTTAGCACTATTTAAAAAGTCACCTTATAGACCAGGTTCCCTATCTTAGCACTCATCAAAACATCACCTTATAGACCGGGTCTCAAACTGGGGCAGGCCTGCACAACAAACGGCTCGGTCGCATGCGGCCCGCCAGCACCCACTTTGTGGGCAATATTCGGCCCGAGAAGTAAAAATATATTCTTTATTCGTATTATTTTCTTAATAGCTCCCCCCCCCCGTCCTACTTTCTTTTGGCCCACACAAGTCCTGTCCTACTTTCTTTTGGCCCACACAAGTCCTGTCCTACTTTCTTTTGTCCCACACAAGTCCTGTCCTACTTTCTTTTTGCCCACACCAGTCCTGTCCTACTTTCTTTTGGCCCACACAAGTCCTGTCCTACTTTCTTTTGGCCCACACAAGTCCTGTCCTACTTTCTTTTGGCCCACACAAGTCCTGTCCTACTTTCTTTTGGCCCACACAAGTCCTGTCCTACTTTCTTTTGGCCCACACAAGTCATGTCCTACTTTCTTTTGGCCCACACAAGTCATGTCCTACTTTCTTTTGGCCCACACAAGTCATGTCCTACTTTCTTTTGGCCCACACAAGTCATGTCCTACTTTCTTTTGGCCCACACAAGTCCTGTCCAACTTTCTTTTCGCCCGCACAAGTTTTTCAAAAAGTATTACGGCCCGCCTTACCGCAAATCTTGAGCAGAAAGACGCCATGAGCGGTGGGGGTGGGGGTGGTAACGCAACACCTTCCTTCCGGAGTGGAAGCAAACCCGCCCAAGCTATAAACGCAGCGTATTCGGTCGACCGGACGTCCCCTAGGCCAGTGGGACGGGGATGTTCCCGGCGTGCCACTGCACGGTCTGGCGTCGGGGGTGGGGTGCCGGGGGGCATTATGAGCTCGCGTTCGACGGCCCACCGACGCAATTTCTCAATGAGACGAGTTGTGTAGGCCTGAACGGGGACATTTATTTTGACTTGCTGGAAATCGTCTATAGTTACGGTACTTTGTTTTAAGTGTTTTAGAATTTAAATATTTTTGACAGAACTTAATAGAAGAGGTATTTTTTCAAAAGACATTTGAAGATTTTTAAAAATGTTTAGTTTTAATAGATTTTTAAAAATGTTTAGTTTTAATAGATTTTAAAAAATGTTTAGTTTTAATAGATTTAAAAAAAATCCTAAAATTTCCCTCGGTACTAGTGAATTCATCTTTTGTAAGTTTTTTGAAGTTTCTACCTTATTGAAGAACTTTCCATTTTATAAATTATAAGTGTTCTAGCTTATATAAATCTTCTTCTTCTCGTCTTTATGTTGAGGTCCACGATCAATGAATTGATCATTCTGGCTCCTATGTTTCAGAGGGGTTTGCGATGTTACTGTGCATGTGTTTCAATGGGATGCTTCACTGGTTTCAAGGGCGACTCAGCAGTGGTGTTATGAACTGGGGATTGGAATACAGGAGGCAAATATTATGAAATGGGCGTTAAAGATATTTTTGATGATTCTAGAAAATTCCAAAATGTGTAGGAAGTTCTACAATGTATTTCCATTAAAATGGAATATTTTACATTATAATTGGAAATAATGCGAAATGTTTTTGACACTTTTAATATAAGTGCTATTTCCGAATAGAAACCGGAACAAGGATACCGTCTGGTGCAGCCAAACTCTTTGAATAAATGGACAAAACATTGTAACACTTTAAGAAACTACAGTTTATTGCGTTGTATATGGGGTGAACATTTTTGCTAGTATCACATAGTTCATTGGGTAGTAGTATGTGGAAGGGAGAATCACAAGTTTGAGATATAGCTAAAATTAAAATCAGCTTTTGGTTATTAAAATATGGCTGCGACTATTCGGACCCGGGTATCAGTATCAGAAGTGAGAGTCTTGGTTTATTAAAAAATAGATTTGTGAATATTTTATACGCATACACGCATAGCCACTTTTCGGACCCGGGTCACTTTAGACTAAATGCTATTCAGCTGTCATTTATGGTAGTTTATTTTAATTTAACTGAAGACTTAAGTCAAGTCAAGTTTACAAACATAAAATCATAAAAACAATATAGTATATAGTGACAATATAGTACATTCAATTATTATCTATCATTTGATACCAAATTGTGTCTTACAACCCAATCAAAAATAATATTTTTAATATTTTTTTAATCCCAACCTCTCACTTCAGGGACCAGAGTCAATATAGTCATAGCCACTTTGTTAAAATATAAATATGGGTTTGTGCATTAATTATAATTATGAGGATAGCAATGATTCAAAGACTTAGACGGTTACTGTTAGACTGGTAATGTCTCAAATTTCAAATTACACGCGGAACAGTTTTCGTCAATATTAAATTACACTTTTGGAATAAATTATTTAAAAATACATTTATTAATTATCATACAAGCTTCTGGTAAATACAGAGAAAGCGGCCCGCGTCTATTTCCATGCGCGCACTTTTACGTCTTAAATCGATCCCTATGCCTAACCTGAACCCTAAATCGATCCCTATGCCTAACCTTATGAATCAGCCAAGCTTCTTAATAATTCGTAATAAGGTTATGTCTCAATTTTATTACTGACATTTGAGAATCACATGGTAGTGTTACACTGTCAAACCTGGACTCTCAATAAGAATATCAAGGGGAAAAAAATTGCCTGCAAGCTGAGATGTTTAAGGTGAGCTGCTGACAAAACATGAAAGGAAAGTTGTTGCCCTCCCAATCACCCAGTATATCATAGTATATGGCTCAACAACAAATTAATCGGTTTGAACATTAGATTAGAACTTTATATGAACTATATATGCCTGTCATTCGGACACCTGGTCAGAATGCCTGTCATTCGGACACCTGGTCAGAATGCCTGTCATTTGGACACCTAGTCAGAATGCCTGTCATTCGGACACCTGGTCAGAATGCCTGTCATTTGGACACCTAGTCAGAATGCCTGTCATTTGGACACCTGGTCAGAATGCCTGTCGTTTGGACACCTGGTAAGAATGCCTGTCATTTGGACACCTAGTCAGAATGCCTGTCATTTGGACACCTAGTCAGAATGCCTGTCATTTGGACACCTAGTCAGAATGCCTGTCTTTTGGACACCTGGTAAGAATGCCTGTCTTTGGATACACCTAGTCAGAATGCCTGTCATTTGGACACCTGGTCAGAATGCCTGTCATTTGGACACCTGGTAAGAATGCCTGTCATTTGGACACCTAGTCAGAATGCCTGTCATTTGGACACCTAGTCAGAATGCCTGTCATTTGGACACCTAGTCAGAATGCCTGTCATTTGGACACCTGGTCAGAATGCCTGTCATTGGACACCTAGTCAGAATGCCTGTCATTTGGACACCTGGTCAGAATGCCTGTCATTTGGACACCTGGTCAGAATGCCTGTCATTTGGGCACCTGGTCAGAATACCCATCAACCAACCTGCATTGAAAGCGTACAATGGCAACAGTGCCTTAGAAAGGGGGACGGGGGCAATCCACCCCTGGTGGCCCTTTTTTCTTTATGTTGCGGTGGGCTGCATTTTTAATGCAAAAAGTCACTAAGCATAATTTATTGTTATTATCAATCTTTACTCATTATTATGAGCTATTGCAACGCTAGCTAAATTAATGAATGTGACAGCTGGAATAAATTAGGCATATGTCATAGCTGGAATAATGTAGGCCTATGTGACAGCTGAAATAATATAGGCCTATGTGACAGCTGAAATTATACAGGTCTATGTGACAGCTGGAATAATATAGACCTATCTGTCACTTTGATACTTTAAGATGTATCAAAACCATGTCTTTTGGGTAACTAGGTCCCAAAGGGGCATCATCAAATCAAATTATAATGAAAATATTAAAGAGATTTATTGAACTTAGAATTTAAATTTTTTTATTTGTATTTACATTTATAAGCCAAAAGTCACAATGGTTGCATTTAAAGATAATTTTTTAAAATGGCTGTTTCTCCTGGGTCCTTACCTCTGGAAGTTGTATTTCTTTTTTTTTTAAATTTAAACTAATAATACATTTTAACTGAATGTTTTGGCGCCTGAGGAAGTCTAAAGGGAAAGCAAACTATTTGTTGTTTGAATGTTTGCCTATAGGCCTATTATTCCAGCTGTCACAATAAGCTTAGCTTATCAATCCAATTCCGCCTTTTGATGACTATTGCTGTAGTAAATGGTAGCCACTTCGATGAGATCCGGGAATCGCCGAAAACCGGGTATCGTGATTTCGTTATCAAAATGGCGACCTCCACTTTTTAATTTACCGAGACCCTCGTTGTTTACGATTTTTTTGCTAATTATAGCCCAGCAAGAATATTCTATTTCCGCCCACAACTTTGAGTAGACATGTTGTTTTATGATTAGACACTTTTGTTCTAAAAAATATTTGAGGTCTTAACTTTGAAAATTGAGGGTAAAATAATGCTTATTTTACTCATTCATATTTTTTTTCTGGAAAGGGTGTCTTTGTTAAATAAAAAGACGACAGGAGATAATAGCATAAATTACAACATATCAAAAATTCAAGAGGTTAGCATCCAGTTCAATGGTCTAAAAATGCCTACCAAATTTTTGCCACGTGTGTCCCAAAATGACCTATTATCGATAACGATTTTTAATAATAAAAAAAAAAAGTAAATAACTTGATTTACAATGGAAATCTAGCTTATTACTCCAAAATAACTCATTCAAAAATAAAAACAAACACTTTAATAACACAGATCCCTATCTAAACAAGATAAATATATTTTTTAAACTTGTTTTGATGCTTTTAATTGAAGGGTATTGACTTGGGTATTGGATTAAACTGAATTATTATTAGCCTCATTTTTATTATAATTAATATATTAAATATAAAAGTTTAATATATATACAGGCCTAGAAAAGTATAGTATTTTAAGTATAGGCCTAGCTTCTGGCCAACTCATTATTTGTGTGACACATTATTTGTTATTTGTAATAATATTTTAATGAATATTATGATTCTTAATGAATAGATTAAGCAAAAATGTAAACAAAAAATAGTCACTTACCTTTCATATGGAAATATCCTATATTTAATCACATATCACAATATTTCACAAGAGAATTATTACATAATCCTTGTATTCTCAAAGAAAAAACACACTTTCTGCCACAATAGTCCAAGAATTACTTAAGATATTATTAATAATATTAAAGAACAATCATAAAAACTTATACTTACCACAAGCAAATGACTAGAACTTATTTTAGTTTGTATAAACCACCAAAGTTGATTCTATCAATGCATGTTAATTTGTGAAACAAGATTACTAACTTGTAAAAAAATGACATACTATTTTTTGGTCATATTCAGACATTCATATGATATGGGACTAAAATACATATATAGAAAATGGTAAAATAAAAAGTGTAATCGTAAATTTTAACTAAATGAAACAAGTAATCCCTTTATTATTAGTTTATACTTATAAATGTTAAACAATTCCACAGAAAATTTGAAATTTATTACATATATAGAAAATGGTAAAATAAAAAGTGTAATCGTAAATTTTAACTAAATGAAACAAGTAATCCCTTTATTATTAGTTTATACTTATAAATGTTAAACAATTCCACAGAAAATTTGAAATTTACATCTAAAGAATATTATTATTATTATGATTCTAGGGAAATTTTTAAAAAAATAGTTAAACAAAATTAATTAATTAATTTCAAATAAGTGACGAGTCAGCATATTTGTACATGTTTTAAAAGGAAAAAATCAAGATTTTATTTTTAATTTTTGCGGAATATTAACAAAAGCTAACTTATATTTTGTGGTTCTATTTAGAAGTACTCTTATTTAACTATGTTCCCTGTAAATATTATATTTTTGTCTCATTTTACAATAAAGTTATAGGCATTCAAAAAAAAAGCAAATTGAGGGTCACGAAATGTGGAGGAAAATCCCATAGTAAAAAAGTGCCTTTGAGGTCCCTACTAAAAAAATCATAACTTTTGAACCACTTGAGCTAGAAAGTTGATCTTGGTGTTTTTGTAATCTATTCTCCAGGCTCTATACAGCTGTAGTGTTTTTATATTTTTAAAAATGTTTTGAAATTTTAATCAAAGTGCCTAGTAAATGGTTTTTTTTTTTTCATCTTTGCTCCTTTTGTTCCACCCAAGATTTCTACTTAAATGGGTCGAAATAAAAGAATAAACTTAAAATACACTGAATGTTTAGTTCCAATATCTCATAATAATGAACAGTAATTGATAGTCAGAATAAAAGATTAAACTTAAATACACTGAATGTTTAGTTCCACCTTCTCATAATAATGAGTAGTTCGCTGATGAAGGCTTCCTGCCGACACGTTCGTTGTTTTGTTGCGTTTTTTTTTTCAGGTTGAACCTTACTTTGTTTTAGTCCTGATCTGTTTTTATGCAATTTTTCAATTTCGTGTCAGCCCCCTGAGATGGTGTCACCCGGTGCGGTACGCACTCCCCTATCGTACACCACTTTCAAGGAATATTATTTAACAATATATTTATAAAATTCCCAATCATGCCTGACATCACATATAACTTTGACATGACATATTCCTAATGTATTTTAATATGCTATTGGTTCTATCATTGATATCATCTATATATATAATTCGCCAGCAAAGGTCAAACACCACCACCATGCAGGCTATATATAGATAATGACTTCACTAGCGCGCAAAATATAATTCCCGATAACTATGCTAAATCATTTATATTTTTTAAATAACGCAACTTCGTTTGGTGCGTAATATTTTTTGAGATAAATGAAATCATCTCAATTTAAGTATGGTGTAAAAAAAATATTCAGTTTAAAAGTGTTTTGGACATCAGAATATTTAATATAGTTCATGGGCCTGAAAAAAAATAGTGTGCAGTGACATATTAGGGGGCGTTTATAGCAAAAATTGGCATTCATAAATGTGCGATACTTGAGTTCATTTTTTGTCTAGTAACTTTAGTAGATGGGAAGTTCACACATTGCCGTTGCCAATGTTTGGCGGGCTATAACTAGCTATATATAATACACAGTAAGTCAAATGGTGTTCAGGAAATGTTTTCATCAAATATTTTGTAATTTACTTTCTTAAAAAGTAAACACATCTAGACAAACCTCCACAGACCATCATCAGCATAGATCTTAAAATAGCCAGTTTTATTTCAACAAATTTGTTGTTTGTCAGACTGTTGTGTGTAATACTGTTGTGTGTCATGCTCTTGTGGGTCAGACTGTTGTGTGTCAGGCTTTTGTGTGTCATACTCTTGTTCGTCATACTCTCGTGTGTCATACAGTTGTGTGTCTTACTCTTGTGTGTCAGACTGTTGTGTGTCATACTGTTGTGTGTCAGACTGTTGTGTGTCAGACTGTTGTGTGTCATACGCTTGTGTGTTATACTCTTGTGTGTCAGACTGTTGTGTATCATACTGTTGTGTGTCATACTATTTATGACTTAGTCAGTTGTATTAAAATTTCACTAAATATTTCAATGATGCCAGTCTACAGACCTCATCAATGGTGGTTTATCTTGCGGATGCAAGACAAAACCAAACTTTCATTGGAGAGATTAAAGATGGTGGAGGCGTAGAGGAGCGCCCTCATATTGGAGAATGAACAGCAATGACAGTGGTATAAGAAGTGTCTTGATGAGATTGGCTTATCAGCTGGTCCAGGCCTTGTTGGCTCACAAGGTAAGCTGTCTTAAAAATGTAGCTCTACTGGTTGGTTTAATACATTTAATAAAATGTATTTGTTGCTTATAATATCAATCTCTTATTTTTCATTAAATATTTTTTCATTTCAATTTTTCGTTTCACCAATTCAAAACTTAATAAGCTCCGTACTTTTTGACATTTCATGACTACAGATAAAAGAGAATTGAATGAACCCAGTCTTGCCTAATTTTCTAACAATGGCACATAACTCAATTTTAAAATGTAAAACTGTTATTTTGATTTTTATTGAATATAAAAATGAATGAATTGTAATAATCACAATCAAAAATAAGGTTATTGAGAGAATAAACTTTTAATTATGATATCTGAAATAACCATGGCATGGAGACCACAGACTTGCAAGCTGTCTGGTGCATTTTGGGAGAATTTATTTCCAAGCTATTGAATGAGTATTACACATCTACTTTGCTATTGAATGAGTATTACACATCTACTTTGCTATTGAATGAGTATTACACATCTACTTTGCTATTGAATGAGTATTACACATCTACTTTGCTATTGAATGAGTATTACACATCTACTTTGCTATTGAATGAGTATTACACTTATACTTTGGCTCCTCCTTTACACATATCCAAGGCTTTTTATATTTATTTATTTATTTATTTTGACACATTTAAAAAGTTTGTGAAAATAAATGTCTATTTTTTTTAGCATTTAAATTTAAAACTTATTTAAAGTTATTTGTTGGTTCAGTATGAAGATTTTGTTCACTGGACATTTCAAATTTCTAATCATTTGATTCAAGAGGTTTGTCTCATGAATATTTTTTGTAACTAAAAAAAAACAAAAAAAATAAGAAGTCAATGACCAAATCATAAACTCAACTTTATGGAACAAATCCTTGCATTTCATTGCTCTACTTAGTGGAACAAATCCTTGCATTTCATTGCTCTACTTAGTATAACAAATCCTTGCATTTCATTGCTCTACTTAGTATAACAAATCCTTGCATTTCATTGATCTACTTATTGGAAAAAACTAATAAATTATTTCTTTTTAAAATTATTTTGAAGGAAGCACATGTCCTGTCTGCCTATGAGCACACCGCCCTGACTGCCAATGAGCACACCGCCCTAACTGCCAATGAGCACACCGCCCTGACTGCCAATGAGCACACCGCCCTAACTGCCAATGAGCACACCGCCCTAACTGCCAATGAGCACACCGCCCTAACTGCCAATGAGCACACCGCCCTAACTGCCAATGAGCACACCGCCCTAACTGCCAATGAGCACACCGCCCTAACTGCCAATGAGCACACCGCCCTAACTGCCAATGAGCACACCGCCCTAACTGCCAATGAGCACACCGCCCTAACTGCCAATGAGCACACCGCCCTAACTGCCAATGAGCACACCGCCCTAACTGCCAATGAGCACACCGCCCTAACTGCCAATGAGCACACCGCCCTAACTGCCAATGAGCACACCGCCCTAACTGCCAATGAGCACACCGCCCTAACTGCCAATGAGCACACCGCCCTAACTGCCAATGAGCACACCGCCCTAACTGCCAATGAGCACACCGCCCTAACTGCCAATGAGCACACCGCCCTAACTGCCAATGAGCACACCGCCCTAACTGCCAATGAGCACACCGCCCTAACTGCCAATGAGCACACCGCCCTAACTGCCAATGAGCACACCGCCCTAACTGCCAATGAGCACACCGCCCTAACTGCCAATGAGCACACCGCCCTAACTGCCAATGAGCACACCGCCCTAACTGCCAATGAGCACACCGCCCTAACTGCCAATGAGCACACCGCCCTAACTGCCAATGAGCACACCGCCCTAACTGCCAATGAGCACACCGCCCTAACTGCCAATGAGCACACCGCCCTAACTGCCAATGAGCACACCGCCCTAACTGCCAATGAGCACACCGCCCTAACTGCCAATGAGCACACCGCCCTAACTGCCAATGAGCACACCGCCCTAACTGCCAATGAGCACACCGCCCTAACTGCCAATGAGCACACCGCCCTAACTGCCAATGAGCACACCGCCCTAACTGCCAATGAGCACACCGCCCTAACTGCCAATGAGCACACCGCCCTGACTGCCAATGAGCACACCGCCCTGACTGCCAATGAGCACACCGCCCTGACTGCCAATGAGCACACCGCCCTGACTGCCAATGAGCACACCGCCCTGACTGCCAATGAGCACACCGACCTGACTGCCAATGAGCACACCTCCCTGACTGCCAATGAGCACAACGCTGACTGCCAATGAGCACACCGCCCTGACTACCAATGAGCACACCGCCCTGACTGCCAAAGAGCACACCCAAATATTTTAAAAGCTTTTCAAATGTATCAATTCTTGTCAAAAATATGTTTTGTTTAATCTAATTTTTTTGTTTTCTTCTCTTCTAATAGTAAACACAAGAAGAAGCTCTGCTTACAAGTCAAGACTATATGTTTAGATTGCTTACAAGTGGACCTTGTCTGAAGTGGAATCTTATCTAAAGTATTATTATTTAAGTGATCTTTTATATTGCGGTACCACAGTCTAGGGCTAGTCTCACCGCACTTCACATACAAATTAGAAAAAAGAAACATGACATTAAGAAACAGTTACATCAAAATTATTCATTTAAAAACAGCAGTGTAAAAAGATTGACCTCAAACACCCAAGTACTATTTATCCCTGTTCAGCTATGGACGGCACCCAGCAGCATCGAGCGTTGTTTATCAGTTAGAGGTGGGTAAGAATGAGTTGGAATAGTAGAGTTTGAAGAGATGTGTCTTGAGTGCAGTTTTGAAGGCCTGGCTGGTCGGTATATTATTATGGATGTGTAATGGGAGTGAATTCCGTTTTTGGGGGGCGCAGAAAGACAATGATTGTTCACTGCGTGTTTTAGTGCCAGTCTTCGGAACAGAAAGAATATGCCTGTCTGCGGAGGAACAAAGCTGTTGAAGGGGTGAATAGATAAAGAGAAGTTCAAGAAGTTCAGTAAGATAGGATGTACACTCTAATTTTGATTGTGGACACAAATGTACCATGTTTGTTCATCTTAAATTTTTAACATATTTAAATAAAAAAGATGTTTCTTAATATACTGAAAGTTTAATTACTTTTAAATTGTTTTCTAGATTCAACGCTAGAATAGATTTAAGCTACCCAAATCGAATGATCCAGTACCAACTCTTCTTACCTACAGCAACAGATCAACCAGCACCAACCATTGTTAACTACAACAACAGATCAACCTACACCAACCATTGTTAACTGCAACAACAGATCAACCTACACCAACCATTGTTATCAAGAGATAAAGCAAGTCATCATCTGTGGTTAGCTACAATTTTTTTATTCTGAATAACTTTCAGGGTTTAAAGTGAATAATTATAATTATATGTACCAAAAATTTATTTTTTACCCTTAAAAAACTAATTTCAAGTGTAACAAGAAAATATGAAAAGCTCAACATTAATGCTGTATCTAAAAATGTTTCATATAGGCTTCAATCCAAAATTGTTTACCATATAAATTCTGCTGTGCTGCTTATAGAATTCTTAATAGTAAAATACATTATCAAAATTAAGCTATGAACAGGCTAATAACGTGTTACTGTAATTGCATGCTCTGATCTAAAATATATTTTTTTTTATCTAAACCTGCAGAATGTCTAACTCAGAAAACCAAGTACAAAATGATTGGATGGACTCACTGGATTCTGAGGGACTAAGTACATGATCATTGGAGGACTCACTGGATTCTGAGGGACTAAGTACATGATCATTGGAGGGACTCATTGGATTCTGAGGGACTAAGTACATCTTGGAGTCAAGATTAGGAGCTCATTGAAACCAAATAATGGCATTCATTACATTTGACAGTGATATATGTATTTCTGATTATTACTCTAATTAGGTGGTTCTCCACCTGTGGGTTGGGATACTCTAGGGGGTCCTGTAACCAACTATAAATATGAGTGGTTTTTAAAAAATGATAATCTTTCTCTTATGTATAACACTTATAATGTGAAATTAGAGCAGGGGTAATAAGGGGAGAGACTGCAATCAGGTTACTACAAACCAAAGTGAGTAAAACAAAGTAGGGTTAAACCTGAAAAAATAAACGCAACAAAACAGCGAACGTGTCGGCAGAAAGCCTTCGTCAGTGAACAAAACAACAGAAAAAACGGTATAAAAATAAGAAATAGCACTTAGCTGGTAAGTAGTATTTTTGGGCAGCAATAGAAGACACTTGCTAAAAATATATTCCATAGTTTTCTATTATTTGTTCAAGTTATTTGGACTTTCACTCATACTGGCAAGAGGGGAGAAATTTTGTTTGCTTAATCAAATTTAATTTTATGATATTTTATGTCCAGAAAAAATACTTTATTATTATTTATGTTTATTTAAGTGGAAAAAATAGTTTTTAGGATATTGTATGTACAGAAAAAAAAGTTTAAATTATTTTTATGTGTTTGTATGTGTAGAAAAATTAGTTTTTTATTTTGTCAAATATGTGCAGAAAAATTATTTTTTTTTAATGATTTTTAATATGCAGAAAAAAGGGGAGAGTCCAATGTAAACAGCCTCCTTTACTTGTTACTGCTTACTACTCAGTACATTTTTTGTGATGTTTAGATACATTTCTAAGTTGACAAAAAAATTCCAATTATCTTTATTTTGAAATTTTGTGTGTTTTTTTTTTGAATTAATTTCTATTAGATAAATTGTTATCTCATAAATATATATATATTATATATATCAATTAAACTTGCATGTATATTTACCAAGTTACTATGTTTGATTGCATGGGATTTGTTACATTTAATATGTAGGTGTGTAACTTAGTGAACTAGTAACTACATCAATGTATCACTAATGCATGTTCATTGTGACTTGTACATATTCTGTGTGTATATTGTTCACTGTATGCTTTAGTGCGTGTCGTGGGAACAGAAAGAATATGCGTCCCTGCATGCTCATCTTTCCTTTTCTTTGTGTTGTGTTCAATTTCTCATCTCATCTAGACTTATTTCATTGAATATGTTTGAATTCTTCCTCAATTTATTAGTTATTTAATTTAAAATGTGTTTTTGGTTTGATAGCCTCTTTCTCCAAGCAGCCTTTGATTAAGACAACCATGGTTTTCCAGCAGACATTGCATCGGACTTGTGGGTTTGTGTTAAGTAATGATTAATTTGAGACAAATGCAGGGTAAGCTTGCCTCATCACTATGCAAGGGAGATAATGGGGTTACCATTCTATAATTGTGTTTGCTATTTTGGATTGTAAAAAGGAAAATAAAGCTTATTTTAGAAACTTAAAGATTGACTTTGTTGCTGAGGTGTACGTGTCGTGATGTGTGGGAGGGGTTGTCTCCCTTTTTTTTTTCTTCGGTTGTCTCCCCTTTTTTCTATCATTATTTGTCTTGGTTGGGATTTCTTCAGCTACTGGATATCTTTCTTATCTTAACGTCTGTCATCTTACTATCGGGGGTCTTCTGTCCCCCATGTCGCAATTGTGCGTTTTATTTAGGTGTGATGGGATCCGGGCCAGCAAATTTTGAATCTTGTTTTGCCCTTGTTTTTCCATCCACCCCGACCACCATCCCCGCAAATTTTTAAGTTATATTAAAAAGGTGGTCAATTTGGATAGGTGTTTAAAAATTTACATATGCAAATTTCAATAGCTAATATAAATTGTAAAAAACATATATTTATGTGGTATTGTATGTATTTGTCGCTTAAAACATGTATTTGATCATTATAATATAATCAGAATATGTTAATTGCATATGCCTCACTAATATATATGCATATAAACTTAATTAAATATACTGCTGTGTTATCTTTCTTATTTCATGCCTTCGTTATGTCCCCTGGTTTTCATCATCACAAAGTTGCACTCTTGATACCCATTAAGAGTCATTGACTTAAAACGAAATCGTTTAATGGCAAGAACTTGGTCTTGTTCACTTCAACGGATACAGGCTCTAATCATTAATAGGTTAAAAATTACATTTACCGAAAAGTATATTTTGAAATAAGTTATAAAATTTAGTGGTCAGAAATATTCATAATTTCACTTCAATATTTAGGAAATTTATATCAAGCAGGAAATCACTTTTTTTAAGTCTTACGGTCAAACGGAGACTGTAGTGATTTTTTTTTTTTTAAATCTTAAGATAGCATATTTACGGTCAATGGGAAGATATCGTGTATGTATTTTCCAATCTTAAGTTTTTAACAGTTATTCCCCATTAAATTTGCGCTTTATTTTTTTATAAATAAATTTTTCTTCTGTGCCAGGTTATTTCCCTTAGACCGTAAAATAAATTGATTCAAATTTTTTAGATTATTGGTTATCTCTCTTTGACCATACTTTAAAACAAAAATAATAAATATGAAATTAGTTAAGCTCCATTTCAAATCAATGGTGTAAAGATGTAAAGGGGCAAAATTTACAACAAATCTTAGTAAATAAAGCCCTTTTATAATTGTATTTTAAAACAGGCTAAGTTATAGCAATTATGATTTTGTTTTTAATATCTACCTTGTATTTTGTGTTAAATTAATTCATACCCAAAAGTTTAAACTTTATGTACCGGGTATCTGTAACAATAAAAATTGTTATAATATTTAAAAAAAAATCCTTTGCTATACAATAATGATAATTTAAAGATTTTATTAAAACTTTAGGGCCATTCGCTTGTACAAAATGTGTTTTGATATTTTCCTCATGTGTTCAAAGATAGCTAATATTAGTTGCTGGGTTGTAATTCTTAGTAATATTCCAAAAGTAAACGGTGAGTTTATGTCTCCTTTTCCTTGATCTCATACTAAATGTTAATTTTGACAGCTGGGCTTTTCAACAGGAAGGCGCTTAACACACTCCCTACTGCATTCGAAAAATCAACATGTATGAATTAATGCACGAGGTCACCAAAAACAGATTTTTATCAAGTGGATTATATCTTACAATAAAAATTTATTACCACTGACTTTAACATTTGTAAGATATTGATAGAGAACCACTGCTCAGTAATTTTCCTGGGGTTTTGGGTGGAAAGGATCTTAGTATGTATCTATATAAACTTAAATATATAGAGAGATTTATAAAAAATAAAATAACTAAAATTAGTATCGCATCAAACAGTTAATGAAATGAATGAAAAAGTCCAAGCCTCATTTTTCTATAAGATGACAAAGTTTTGATTGTTACAACATCCAAGGCAACACAACAATAGAGAACAAAGTAAATAAAAACAACCAAAAAAAAATAGATTAGTACCGGTAATCTAATTATTTTATTATCTCATTCATGTCAATCATTCAAGAGAAACATTGGAAAACTCTTTCAATTGTGAATGCTAATTGTTCTACTTCTCAATTACAACTGAAAAAATAAAATTAAAACCTCTTTTTCATGTATAATTGAAAACCAGCATCGGCTCCCTTTAAATATTTGTTAACTTTAGATTAATTATTAATAACTGCTTTTCATTTTAAAATGTTAAAGGAAAATTTATTTCCAATACCCAAATGTGAGAAGAGTATTTTTAAATCAAAATCACTTATGTTGAAATACATACATTTTATGAAAACATGGCAAGAAAAAAATAGAATACGTGTTTGTATGTTTACAACATAAAATGGTATTATATTATTTTATTTTGTAACTCTGTATGTCTTAAAATTAACTGGAACAATATCTTGCATTTTCTATGTACACATTCATTACAACAAATAGATTTGATGTCTCACAAATGTTTTTACTATATAAAAATGACTTCCAAATCAGGAGTTACTGAACCAGTGAAATAAAATAAGAAATTTAGGTTATTGAATAATTTGTGTAACATATTATCAGGCTGTTTACTTGAGATTTGTGCTCACAAAATAACAAGAGGCAAGATGAGAAAATATTCCACGCAGCACAGCAACGTCTAGAGTTAAATTGATATCATGTCAGAGGTTTTTCAGATGTTCTCAATACTAGAACAATAGGGATAAAGCCAGACATTAAGATACAGTCATGACATAGTGTATGATAAATATATGTTAAAATATTTAAATTTGTATCATGTGTTTAGATTTTCAAAAATGTTTTTTAGCTTTAACAGAACATAAATAAAAAATCTAAAAGCACATATTTCTTAAAAACTGTTGAATTAGAAATAAACATTGAAGCTACCATCAGATGGTGAGGAGTCAGCTATCCACTGGATCTAAAACATTGGTGGTTGATGGGTCATCCACTGGATCTAAAACATTGGTTGTTGATGGGTCATCCACTGGATCTAAAACATTGGTTGTTGATGGGTTATCCACTGGATCTAAAACATTGGTTGTTGATGGGTCATCCATTATTGTAGCTTCCTGTGGTTGTTAATCTTGCTAGAAATAGAAAACGATTCCTTTAAAAAAATATTTGAATATAAATAATAGTTTATAAAAAAAAGACAAATTATATACACAAATATTGTTTCTATTTAAAAATAGTTTTTAAATTAAAATCAAAACAAGTTTTAAAAATTTGGTATTATCAAAACTGACCTAAAATTACCCATTCTTGTCCATTACCAAGCCAAGAACCAACTTCATATATAGATATCTGCTGACCAAGCCAAGAACCCACTTCAGATATAGATACCTGCTGACCAAGTCAAGGGCTCACTTCATAAACATATATCTGCAAACATGTAGCATTACATATCCTTATAACTTATAGGAATTACTGTTAAAAGAAAAGAAGAAAGGATATGTCTCGAAATGTGTTTATGGAAAATAATTTATATATATGAAAAGTTGTTAAAATGTTTAGTCAAGCTAACTGGCAGTGTGGTGGTCAAACTAACTGGCAGTTAGTGTGGTGGTCAATCTAACTGGCAGTTAGTGTGGTGGTCAAGCTAGCTGGCAGTTAGTGTGGTGGTCAAACTAACTGGCAGTTAGTGTGGTGGTCAAGCTAGCTGGCAGTTAGTGTGGTGGTCAAGCTAGCTGGCAGTTAGTGTGGTGGTCAAACTAACTGGCAGTTAGTGTGGTGGTCAAACTAACAGGCAGTTAGTGTGGTGGTCAAGCTAGCTGGCAGTTAGTGTGGTGGTCAAGCTAGCTGGCAGTTAGTGTGGTGTTTTTCCTACCAAATAAGAAGAAGAAGAAATGATGTTTTAGTCTTGTCCCAATAATTTGTGATAAACAATTGTACCCATAAAGTTGAGTTAATTATGTGGCCAAATAGATACTGGTAATTAATTTTTATTTCATCATATTTTTTATAAAAATTTATTATTTTTAATTAATGAAAATAAATAATTAACAAATAATTTTTAATAAATTGTGAAATCCCAAGAGTCATACAGATCATTTTCTGAAACTTTTTCATTGTAGCGTTAAAATGTAAACAGTTGATAATCCTTACATCGGCTAAATGTAGCCACCCCACAATAGACCAATTAATAGCACACCCAACCAATCAAAATAGACCAATTAATAGCACACCCAACCAATCACAATAGACCAATTAATAGCACACCCAACCAATCACAATAGACCAATTAATAGCACACCCAACCAATCACAATAGACCAATTAATAGCACACCCAACCAATCAAAATAGACCAATTAATAGCACACCCTACCAATCACAATAGACCAATGAATAGCACACCCAACCAATCAAAATAGACCAATTAATAGCACACCCAACCAATCACAATAGACCAATTAATAGCACACCCAACCAATCACAATAGACCAATTAATAGCACACCCAACCAATCAAAATAGACCAATTAATAGCACACCCAACCAATCACAATAGACCAATTAATAGCACACCCAACCAATCACAATAGACCAATTAATAGCACACCCAACCAATCACAATAGACCAATTAATAGCACACCCAACCAATCACAATAGACCAATTAATAGCACACCCAACCAATCAAAATAGACCAATTAATAGCACACCCAACCAATCACAATAGACCAATTAATAGCACACCCAACCAATCAAAATAGACCAATTAATAGCACACCCAACCAATCAAAATAGACCAATTAATAGCACACCCAACCAATCACAATAGACCAATTAATAGCACACCCAACCAATCAAAATAGACCAATTAATAGCACACCCTACCAATCACAATAGACCAATTAATAGCACACCCAACCAATCAAAATAGACCAATTAATAGCACACACAACCAATCACAATAGACCAATTAATAGCACACCCAACCAATCACAATAGACCAATTAATAGCACACCCAACCAATCACAATAGACCAATTAATAGCACAACCAGCCAATCAAAATAGACCAATTAATAGCACACCCAACCCATCAAAACCTGGCATGGTTCAAAAGTTAGTCAAAATAAAATAATCCATGTCCATACCAATTACCATGATGGTTAATTTGACATGATGGTTAACTTGAAATGATGGTTAACTTGACATGATGGTAAACTTGACACATCTAGACAAGACTCCACTTCCAGACTCATATTCTGTGTTCACATCTTAACATCAATTTCAACTGCCTTCAGGAAGAATCTGTATTCCTGTAGAGACCACCCAAAAATAAGACATATCTTTACAAAAATAAAGTTAAAGAAGATAAAGGCTTTTACAGTGGACAATGCTTTGGCGGACATCTTGATTAGTTTTAAAAACCAGAGAATTGTCTCAATTGGTTTTATTTTGTTGTAATCTGTTTTGCAGTTGAATAAAGACACCGGACCAATATTTTGTGACACCGGACCAATATTTTGTGTGAAATGAAGAAAGGAAGAATAGCATTGAGTTCAAAGGAACCCTTGTCCGAATAGGGGCGATGCATTTCCGGTTCCATTTTGACTAAATGCTATTCGGATGTCACTTGTGGTAGTTTATTTCAGTTAAACTTAGAAGTAAGTTTACAAACATACAGTCCATTCAATTATCTTTCATTTGTTACCAAATTTTGTATAACAAACACCACAATAATTTTTAAATATTTTTTAATAAACTCAAGCTCTAACTTCTCCGACCCGGGTCTGAATAGCCGCAGTCATATATATATATAATTAAATATTACTCAAATAACTATTACTATTACATATATAATAATGAATCATATATAAATATATACAATATATAAATTATTAGTTATTAGGCCTAGTATACTGATAGTTAGTATATAAATATAGTTTATTTAAGATAGTATAATAATAGTATAGATTATAAATTATAGGCCTAGCGAGAGTGCAGAGACTAAAAGACTATATTATATATTATATATTATATTATATAATTAAAACTTTTTAGTAAAGCTAAAGTTAAAATTAAAGGGCAAGGCCTACCCACAATCACCAAACTCAAACTGGGCCCACTTGACTTAACAGGTAGGAAGTTTAGTAAGTTTAGTTACTCAAAATCAAAAACGTCGTAGGGGCCGTAGCAGTGTAAGTAGTAGGATCAACTTAACACAAGACCTTTTTTAAAAATTTTAAGCCTTAAGACTAAGAGTAACTTAAGAGGGAAGAAGATGATTGTTTACCTTATTAATCAGCTTGTCTCGAGAGGTCATCATCAGTTTCCAAAATGGCTAATTTAGTCCAAAAAATTGGAAAACAAATAAAACTACTTGACTCCATCCAATAATCAGGAACTAATCCTAGGCTAAAATCGTAAACAAAAATATTTAGACAACTCTTTCCTAAAATTAAAGTAACTTCCGCTGTGAAATTTAAATGTAATAAATTCGCATTTTTAATGAACATTTTACTAATTGAATCTTAATCATCAAATATGCATTCAATTTATTGGTCCATCTGCTTTGCCTGAACCAGTTCTTCTAGGTTTGGCTTTGTTTTGGCCAGTGCAAATATTTCAAATATCATGTCATTTTTCGCGTCTAATCTGTTAGGGGATTTTGCTTGATGTTTTGTGTGGGGGAAAGCCGTTGCTCATCATAGGTGGTTCAAGTTAAACCGTTGTTGCAAACGCAATCAGCACTCTTAGACTTAGAACCATTGTTGCAACATCGGGATAGGGCTGCTCCATTTCAATTAAAAAATCTCTACAACATTTCATACAAAAACATGTTTTGCACCCCCATCACTAATGAAATGAATTAACTGTTCTTGAATAAAGTGTCCTCCGAAGGCAGATCACTAATGGAGGCTCGAAAGGGTTGTTGATAAATAGATAGCAATCTTGAAGGTAATGAAAATAATAAGACATTTCTCGGCTAAGAATTGATACATAATGTTGTTTCATCACATCAAGGTCAAGGTTATTGTAATCAACGTAAAGCTCGCCTTCATTAATGTATTTATTAACTGTGGAAATGGGGGAAAAATTCTTCTTCTGTAACCGTGTATGCCATATTACAAGCTTCATTTTGAAAGCTGTCAATTTGTCATGACAATGAAGTCATGAAGCACTGAGATCTCTTGTTCTTGCAGCACTGTGTTGGATGGAATTCAATGATTCAAATATGTCGATAAAAATGACAGAGTTTTAAGAAAACGGACATCAGATAATTTTGCGTTCATTTCTGGTTTAGTGTGTTTCATAAATTGCTGCATTATAAGGCTTGTGTTACATTACTAACAAAGATAATTTACCCCCCCCCCCCAAAAAAAAATAAAAAAATAAATAAAAATAAATATATATATAAAAAAATCCTATTTCAATCAAATCATTTTTTTTAAAACTTTGCTCAACTAAGCTCTTTATATGTCTTAGCTCAACTAACAAAAACATAGGCCTTCTCATCTATTGCCCACCTCACTAGAGCAATTGATATCTTTTAACATGATTTATTAGCATGGATCTTATGTTTCCATAGTCCTTTATTAAGAAATATTTGTTTTACTCTCCTGTAACCAATTTTTTTGGTTTGGGGGGGGGGGGGGGTTTTTTTTTAAAACCCAAAAAAAAAAAAGAAATTATGTTTTTTTTTTTTTTTTTAATTTTTTTTTTTGTTTCCATAGTCCTTTATTAAGAAATATTTGTTTTACTCTCCTGTAACCAATTTTTTTGGTTTGGGGGGGGGGGTCTTTTGTTGAAACCCAATAAAAAAAATGTAATTATTGTATTTATTATTTTTTTAAATTGTTATTTGAGATCCTTTATTACTGCCAATCAACTCATGCATTCATTTTCATTAAACAGACATTTTCTCCATGCCTACAAGATTTTGGTGTTCATTAAATTATTATGCATTTCAACCAGTTGGTTTGTGTTTTCAAATGTGTCTATTGTTTTAAAATGTGTGCCCTAGTTCAAACTGTGTGGATACTGTACTGATGTGTACCCTAGATGTGTATGTATGGATACTGTACTTATTTGAACTCTACATATATCTGTATGAATACTGTACTTATTTGAACTCTAGATGTATCAGTATGGACACTGTACTTTCAGCTGTTGTTGTCAATGACAGTTCCAGCATCACTTCTCTTCATTGAAGACTGCCTTTTTTCCAGAAGATCAACTTCTAAATGTAACACTTTATTCTATGAACAGAGAAAGGGACATAACAAACAAATCAAAGGGAAAGACATTTTTTGTTGGTTTTATAGATATTTTTTTTTAATTTTCACAAAACAGGAGCACATACTGGTGCTCAACACGGAATGAAACACCTTCATAATCTCCCTTATTTTTTAAAAAAACAACTATTTAAACTCTAAAAAAGAAACTGGTTTGACATACTCGACATTTAAGATCTGTTAAGTAAATATGAACACCTACAGTAATGCCACATATCTTTTAAACGTAGAAAACTCTATGTACATTTCTCTCTGGTCTATAGGACAACACTTGAGTGGTGAACGATTAGAAAGCGCCACCTTTCAAAAATGAAATTCATTCAACGACACACTTGTTGTCCTATTTGCGTTGGTGTTCAAGGGATGACCGGTACAGCAAGCTGGACATATCAAGTGACAGATTAGCAGTCATACAAACAATCATATGAATAGAAAAAAAAAGTTAACTTATAATTTTATTTTTAAAATAGAGCAAAAATATTTTACATCCTTTCTTTTTTTCTTTTTTAATAAATTGCCAATAAATAGAAATATAAATAGAACTATCTCTTGGGAGGAAACAACAACAACAACAACAACAACAACAACAATGGTTTTCTCACTCTCTTACAAACAAAATGTATAAAAAACACCAGGAGAGGTTGTTCAACACCACCAGGAGAGGTTGTTCAACACCACCAGGAGAGGTTGTTCAACACCACCAGGAGAGGTTGTTCAACACCGCCAGGAGAGGTTGTTCAACACCACCAGGAGAGGTTGTTCAACACCACCAGGACAGGTTGTTCAACACCACCAGGACAGGTTGTTCAACACCACCAGGACAGGTTGTTCAACACCACCAGGAGAGGTTGTTCAACACCACCAGGAGAGGTTGTTCAACACCACCAGGAGAGGTTGTTCAACACCACCAGGAGAGGTTGTTCAACACCACCAGGAAAGGTTGTTTTTTAAAAACCTAGTTGACTTGTTAATGACATTGTTTTCAAGCTAAATGACTAGTTAAGGACAAGCAAGAACACAAATACCGGTACAGTTCAAATCTAGGGAAAACTTGGGACAAATTAGGTCAAAGTTCAGATTTTAAAAAAAAATTTTGACAAAAAGAAACAAAATCTTTGGTAAACAAGTGCAAATGAAATTTAATTTAAAAAAAATTCCCATCATTCATAGCAAAAACACTTGGGCAATTGAAACAAACAAAAATACTTACACTAAAGCATTGTTTAGGTATTCTGTTAAGAAAATACTTACACTAAAGAATTGTTCCTGGCAGCAAGGCAAGGAAATCATGTTACAGTAAAGAAAAAGAGCAGTTGAAATGAGCAAACAAGTGGCATGCGTCACATTTTCATTGTAGTCAAAGATCTTGTCGCCTGAGGAAGAAAATGCAGCACAAAGACTTTGAGTAGAGTCTTTATGGCATTGGTAACTCTCCATTCATTCACTCTCTCTATATAAAAGCAAACTAGGGCAAAAAAAACGTTCAATTCTTTACATTGAACATGGCTCTAAATCCAATGAAAATATGTTTCAACATTTTTCTTTTCACTTAAAGACATTTAGCTTCATTAATTGTTTTTTTTTCTTCCTGGATTCCATTCAAAACTAAGATAAATAACGTGTCCCTTCAATGACACATTCTGTTGAAGACAACCTCAGAGTTGGCATTCACAAAATTTGCTTCAAACCTTACACCCCTGGTGCTATCCAATACAAATCAATCTCTAAGGTATCAAAATGCATGCAGCGTAAATGACAATGAGATTATAGCTCACTTTATTCAAGTCAAACATCAGATCCAACTAGTGAGACATAGGCTCACTTTATTCAAGTCAAACATCAGATCCAAACTAGTGAGACATAGGCTCACTTTATTCAAGTCAAACATCAGATCCAACTAGTGAGACATAGGCTCACTTTATTCAAGTCAAACATCAGATCCAACTAGTGAGACATAGGCTCACTTTATTCAAGTCAAACATCAGATCCAACTAGTGAGACATAGGCTCACTTTATTCAAGTCAAACATCAGATCCAACTAGTGAGACAAAATGAAGACATTAAAAAACTTTGAGGACTTCAAGTTTTGGATAAGTCAAATGTTTCTTCTTTTTTGGTTTGTTTAAAGAATGAATGACACACTGACCTATTCAGAACTGGCAGGACATAGCAATACTTCAAAGGTTATGCTGACATGCCTGGCGTACATAGCAATACTTTAAAGGTTATGCTGACACGCCTGGTGTACATAGCAATACTTTAAAGGTTATGCTGACATGCCTGGCGTACATATCAATACTTTAAAGGTTATGCTGACATGCGACCTATTACTGGTATTTAATATTTGTAAAACAAAAAACATTACAAATCTCAAATTTATTGATTAAGAATATTATGACATCACATAATTCCTCCATCTTTGGTCATCTAATAAATAATATGTTACTTTTAAAAAAAATTTACCACACAAGTACATTATATGATTTATGCTTAAGCTTTGCTATATTTAAGCTCAAAACATTATAATATATATTTATATATTTATATATTATTTATAAATAAGCACATGACCAAAGTTTATAACTTATATGTATTACAAAAAGCATTCAAAAGTTTCTTTTCAAACAATCATGTATGAATTTATAGTATGGTAAAAATCACAACCGTGTAAGAAACAGGGATAACAAATTATAACATGCTGTTACAGCACAAAGTCCCCATAAGTTTGTGATCAACGAGGATGTGGGTACAGCACAACGTCCCCATAAGTTTGTGATCAATGAGGATGTGGGTACAGCACAACGTCCCCATAAGTTTGTGATCTATTAGGACCTGGTTACAGCACTGGCACATCCTTACTTGTGCAGCATCAAACACACAATAACTCACTCATAAATTTAAATACAAGAATAGCTGATGCTTTTATAAAAATTGTGGGGGGAAAAACAAATTAAAATAATTTACATCCCAAAAGCCAGACACATATTTTCTAAATCAAGACAGAAATAGCAGACAACAAATGAGTTACAATAACTAAACTCTACATACAGCTAAAACACATCCTGAAAAATTCTCTCTTTGATAACCCTGATGTCATGAAATAATAGAAAGACTCATCATCTTCAATGTGGTCAAGAAATACTTCTCTTGTACTAAATACTTCTCTTACCTCTCCTGAGAATATAAATAATGATACTGGAGTTGATGGTCTATTGACTCGCATTAAGGAACAGGTAAAAGATTTGTTTCGCTATTATTTGAGAACTGCAGTGGATAAACCCAACATTGAAAAACAAAAGCAATATCCGTGACTTATGCCTTAAAGAAAGGAAGGCAAAGAAGAGACAAATAGAAACGTCATCTAATAATTTTCTAATTATTAGATTTTATTTAAAATTAACTACTTCAAAAATAAAAACTATCATTACAACATAGAGCAGAATATTGGAAATATTTTATCAGAAAAGGGATCCACTTCATTATTTGAAAAAGTTCAAACGCAATTTTTATTAGGCTAAACTTATTTCCTAGATATAGTAAACCTTTGTTTCCATTCTACTTAGTGATGGTACTGAATGCATAGGCAAAGTAGCCGCTGGTGGTAACATTGGAATTGAATGAAAGATTTTTGGGACCAGCTTTGGTCATTGAAGAGTTTTAGTGAACTCACAACACTTGTACAGTAGACAAACATTAAGACACGATAGTTGTTAAGAAAATGGGGAGTCTTTCATATAGTGACTTATTTTCCCAATAAGCATGACTTCCATTGAATAGGTTTGATTTTGGCTGTGATGGTGATACATGCATCAATTGTTTTGTTGTTTACATTCAAGACTGCATTTTGTGATGGTGATACATGCATCAATTGTTTTGTTGTTTACATTCAAGACTGCATTTTGTGATGGTGATACATGCATCAATTGTTTTGTTGTTTACATTCAAGACTGCATTTTGTGATGGTGATACATGCATCAATTGTTTTGTTGTTTACATTCAAGACTGCATTTTGTGATGGTGATACATGCATCAATTGTTTTGTTGTTTACATTCAAGACTGCATTTTGTGATGGTGATACATGCATCAATTGTTTTGTTGTTTACATTCAAGACTGCATTTTGTGATGGTGATACATGCATCAATTGTTTTGTTGTTTACATTCAAGACTGCATTTTGTGATGGTGATACATGCATCAATTGTTTTGTTGTTTACATTCAAGACTGCATTTTGTGATGGTGATACATGCATCAATTGTTTTGTTGTTTACATTCAAGACTGCATNAAATTTTTTAAATAAAAAAAAAAATTATTAAATTTTTTTAACTTGTAAAAACCCCCAAAAAACAATAATTCAAACATGTGTACATCTAATAAGCCCCCCCCCCCCCTCCCTAAATGCTAATCTGCTAACCCGAGGTAAAAAGAAAAAAACTGATGTTTATATAAATCATGTGCCAAGTCACAGCTTCTCTCTATGTACATCATTTAGAGGCATGTCATGAAGGCTACAAACTATTTAAGGAAGTTCAATCATTACTTAGATGAAACAATACAATATTGGCGTTTGTACTGTTTTCTGTGATCATTGTCAGAGAAAGCATTGGTGGAGAGTTCATGAACAATAACCTACCAGATTTTCTTTGTACTGTTTTCTATGATCATTGTCAGAGAAAGCATTGATGGAGAGTTCATGAACAATAACGTACCAGATTTCCAAGAAGAATCAACACATCTTACAAATCAAACCACGAAATGAGAAACCTTATTTGAACCAACGACGGCTTCGCACGGCTCATACAAATGGATGGGCTCAATTATTAGCAAAGCAAAAATTAGCTTCGTAATTATTACAATCTTATACAGAACATGGGGAAAAAGTTTCATGTGTTAAAGATGTTTCATGTGTTAAAGATGTTTCATGTGTTAAAGATAGGCTGTTTGAGCTTCGTGTGTTAAACATGTGGTGAACGGTTGTCATGCCACTTGTAAATTTAAAAGTTAATATATGTTTAAGTGAATAAAGAAATACTGGGCCTTTGGCCAAGTTGTGGAAACTTTTAAAATTTAAATCTATTTATGCAAAGTGGACTACACAAATTTAACCACAGATTAGTTATTAAGTAAATTTGGCTATAAGTAATTGTTTATTCCTCTTAAACCAAATTATTATTAAGAAAACTTAACTTTAAAAAATAATAATTGTCATCCTCACAATCTTGACATTCATTTTTTACAAACATTTTACACGCAGCAACGTACAGTAAGCCAATAAATTCAATAGATTTGGCTGGTCTTCTGGGGCCAATTAAGATCACCCAAGCAGGGCCCGCTTTTGTCTTCTGGCAAATAACACATGACCTCATGGAAATAATTGCTTCGACAGATACATCTATAACCTTTTTGAAATAGCTCAGTCATTTAAATGATCTTTCCTTGTTGATGGAGTAACACCCCAAACTCCTAATAACACATATTCTTTCCTTGTTGATGGAGTAACACACCAAACTCCTAATAACACATATTCTTTCCTTGTTGATGGAGTAACACACCAAACTCCTAATAACACATATTCTTTCCTTGTTGATGGAGTAACACACCAAACTCCTAATAACACATATTCTTTCCTTGTTGATGGAGTAACACACCAAACTCCTAATAACACATATTCTTTCCTTGTTGATGGAGTAACACACCAAACTCCTAATAACACATATTCTTTCCTTGTTGATGGAGTAACACCCCAAACTCCTAATAACACATAGAAACGGTTCAGGAAAAGACAAAAGTAATACATTATCAGCATGGCAAAGTTGTTTGTTAAATCTTGAGTATAATAAGCAACATTTTAAACTATTCTCACGATGGCAAAATTGTATATAATTTTTTTATGTATCGGTAGGGCTTTGCAAGAGCCAACTTGCCTAATTCAGCGTGCATATTAAACTCCATTAAACACATTTATTTTCGAACGATTCTTGGTCAGAACTGTGAAATGCATATTACACCCAAGATTTCATGTGACAAAGTGGTAATAAATATTTCTCCTCAGATAGGAGCCTTGGTTTTCAGCAAAGTTTAAAAGAATGAATCTACAAACAAAAAGTGATGATTTGCATGCTCCCACAACACGTGATCTTGCTTGATAAACAAAACCATGCACCTCATGTTCATCATTGTGTTATGAAAAAGGTGGATCAAAATGGCTGAGTATTTCGTCATTAAATCATATGCAGGAGGTCAATAGGTAGGACATTCATGAACATTGAAAGGAACTTTTTTAGTTTTAGTTTAAATTTTAAAAGAGACTTTCTAGTGATTAAAAAGATCTCCCACCCCTAAAATAGAATAGCTATTTCAAATTGTAATTTTGCAGCAGAGTTTTCCGTCATATACAGAACATTCATGAGATGGTAGGCATCAAGCTAATAGGCCCAACTTGCCTCATTCAATTAGTTCTTGTAAACCGTAGAATGAAAAAGTTCAAGTTAGTTTACAAGCCAGAACTCTCACGATGATTCTAGATGTACTTATTTTTGTTAATAGGCTTATGATCTCATACCAGCGAGGAACAACAAAATGCTGATAAGGTTATTGATTGGCTTAGATTGTATTGGACTGAGCAAGTGACTTGAAGGAAATTACATCCCCCCCCCCCCTTTATCAGTGACAAGATGCTGTGACTTTTCATAACCTTCATGGGTTCATTGTGGTATTGAACAACAAAATGCTAATAAGGTTATTGATTGGCTTAGATTTTATTGGACTGAGCAAGTGACTTGAAGGAAATTACATCCCCCCCCCCCCCTTTATCAGTGACAAGATGCTGTGACTTTTCATAACCTTCATGGGTTCATTGTGGTATTTTAAAACAAATTTAAACATGAATAAATAGAGAATACAAAAAAAATATTTTGATGGACATAAAATCCATCGCCATGGCAACAGCTACACATAAACCAAAGCTGAGACAGAAATTATATCAAATACAACATTTTTTTTTAGGGTCAAAGGTCACCATGTGTCCTTCATGAACATAAATAGCCCACAGTGGGTGTTAGAGCCAACCAGACACATAAAACTGTCCCGCAGACCTAATCTGTTGTTACCCAGTCAACCGTAACTTGCCCCAGTAGGGTATCCATTCGGAATTACTGTTGAGTTCTTGTTCATGTCACTGAAGTGAACTTTTTGTTTCAACAAAACAATTATTTCATGTAGAAATCCTATTTTATGTAGATAGAAATGTAAAAATTCACACCATGTAAAGCTTTTTAATACGAATAGTTTAAAGTGAGCCAATATATACACAACGGGCAATGTTCATAATAGGGTCATTTCTTCTTCTGTACACATCTTTTAATGGCTTTTCTATCAAACAAAATATCAACTGTTTCATCATTTTTTTTTTTGTTAATAAAATTGAGTATGAGGTAAATGTGGCATGATCATCGATGTTTTCATATTTTTGGGTTGTTCTTCTGTAGGATGTCTCATTGATTAATCAGTTCTTCTGCCATCCGTCAAAATTGCTTCAAGGTCCTTTGAGATAGGAACAGGATCATTGGTTTTGACCAGATATCACAATGCAGACGTTTTGCTAAAACTAGTCATTTTGTCCATGTCACTTTTGTGACATTCAATGTTCCAAAATGACCTAGCACACAACCTTGTAACCTTGTGTTGGAAAATGCCTGAATCCAATTCTTCTTTCGCATGGAAAACTTTGGAAACAGCAATGAATGTTTGTTTATTGGTTGTAGTAGTTCTGTTTCATGTGTCCGGTCTGAACATTAGTGTTTTTGATGAATGGCAACCATTCAGTAGATGTGTCACAAATTGTCATGGAAGCTAAGCAGCAACACAAATGACAATTGACATACTGTCCACAAAAGAAAAGAAACAAAAAAAAAAGAATTCTGACATAAATGTTATAAACATCATGTCACAATATTGTCACAGAAATCCATCATCCTTGTCACAGCTATGTAGCCAGCAGATCCACAACTTAAACAATCTCACCAAAAAATCCGCTGAATGATAAAAACGAAGCCATCTTTGAGAATGCCACTGAATTCCATGACCGTTCCTTATGAATAACTCTTGAACCAATACTGAGATGATATTATGCTCACTTCTTGTCCAGAAAGCAGATGACACCATTCATAGCTGAGCCAGAATAACAATCTAAGAAAATAAACATTGTATCAAAAAAGAATCTTGATCTTTCAGGATCATAATGTGCTATGACAATGATCCTCAATTATTTCTCATTTAAGTCATAATGTTTTTATATGAATCTTCGATATACGTGAGAATCCCTGTAGTTAAATTTTGAAATACTATAACACCTTAGCAAATGGGAACAGTGATCTGTCCGAGTTTTTCATCAGCGGGGTTGTATCCCATGTTCTTCCGTTGGAGGAACATGTGGATCTCCCTGAAGGTGGGCCGGACGCTCTCTTGGCGGTTCCAGCACTCGCACATGAGGTCGTAGATTTCCTTGGGGCAGTTGATGGGCATGGGCAGCACGGTCTGGAGGTTGTCATCACGGTAACAGTGGCCAGCATTCTCTATGACCTGTTCATCTGTCAGAGCTATGAACGGCTGTTCACGGGCAAAGGTGAGTATCTCCCAGAGGGTGACGGCAAAAGACCAGACGTCGCTCTTTGTGGTGAACTTACCCTGTGGTCAAAGAAAAGGAAAACATTAAAACGATAATTTCTGGAAAACAAATAATATAATAAATAAAAGAAGAATAGATGATGATTACAGATGTGCATTTAAAGTATAAAATAAAATGTGTTAATGATGAAATCTTGGAAGAACAAGTCAATGAAAATGGGGGGGGGGGGGGGTAATGCTGCAAAATAAATAAAAAAAAAATCTTTAAATAAAAAAAATATTTTTAGCTTTTTTTTTTTGTGAAATTATTGGATCAAATAATATAATAAATAAAAGAAGAATAGATGATGATTACAGATGTGCATCTAAAGTATAAAATAAAATGTGTTAATGATGAAATCTTGGAAGAACAAGTCAATGAAAATGGGGGGGGGGGGAGTAATGCTGCAAAATAAATCAAAAATACATCTTTAAATAAAGACAATATTTTTAGCTTGTTTTGTGTGTGAAATTATTGGAACTCTCTAGATTCACATCACACTGACCAACAAAATACTCTCTACATTCACACCATACTAACCAACAGAATGCTCTCCCATGCCATCCAACGAATGGGCAGCACTGCCCGACCCTCAATCCTGTAGTAATCAGAGCTGTACAAACTACGACTCATGCCAAAGTCAGAGATCTTGATCAGGAAGTGATGTCCCACTAAGCAGTTCCTTGTGGCTAGGTCACGGTGAACCATGTTCAGAGATTCCAGGTACTTCATGCCAGATGAAATTTGTGACGCGATGTAAATCAAACAGCCGTAGCTTATGAAGAGAGAGAAAAATTAATTTTTACAGACATGAAAACATAAATCATTTGTCACTACAATTCCAAAAGGGCTACTCAAATATTTTGATAAAAGGAATACATAAGAGATATTGGTCTCAATAAAACAAATTTAGAGAGTAGAGACAGGAACAGAGGGGAGATGCACCAAGGGATCTTTGAGATGCATTATGGGATCTTTGAGATGCACCATGGGATCTTTGAGATGCACCTTAGGATTTGCTCCCGTCATTTCATAACCATGAAAGAAAGAAAGAAATAATTTTTAAAAAATTCTCTTATCATCCACCCTTGCCCCAAGTCAGCTGCCATTTACGGTAAAACAACTCAAGACATACCTCAGAGTTTTTGCATTGGTTGCCTGGGCCACGGGACATTCTGGTTCATGGTCAATGAGGAACTGGTTGAGGTCACCGTACTTCATGTACTCCACCACCATACACAACGGTTCTTCTCTGGTGCAGACACCCAGCACTCGAACAATGTTCAAATCTTTCAGTTGGGACATAATTTTAATCTCTTTGTGGAAATCGGCCCTGAAAGAAATGAAACATTTAAAAGAATTAAATTGCATTTCAAAACAAAATCGGAAAAAAAATGAAGAAAAAAATAATGAACTACTTAGCGCTCTAAAATATCATTATTTCAAATACACATTTTTTAAAAACAAAATTTTAAATGATAAATAGGAATGCTCTGGTTTAAAGCTAATAGATCAAATTCATTGGAAATATAAAATTAAAAATAATAAATACAATGTCTCTTCAGGGTCTATTTCAAAGTCATTGGTGGACAAAAATTAACCTAGTTTCCTTGCTTATTTACACCGTTTTTTCATCTGACCTGGCTCTGTCGTCAGCGTTGGGTCTCAGCATCTTGACGGCCACCAGTAGGGGAGCACGGGGAAGGTTTCTGTTGAGCATGTACTCGTCGACCATCAGGTCTTCACCATGGAGAGCCTCACACAAGTGGACCTAAAGATGGTCACATTAATGTAAGATGTATCCTTTGGAGTCATAGTTAATGACACCCCACACCCAGAAATTTAATCAATATTTGTTCAATCTGACTATTTGATCTAATCTCAAAGGCAAGTATTTCTAAACATCTCCTATCATCAGTTATTTGCCCATTTATTATGCCCTTCCTATTGTCAGTTATTTGCCCATTCATTATGCCCTTCCTATCATCAGTTATTTGCCCATTTATTACGCCCTTTAAATGTTAATAAAAAGACGAGTAACACCAAATATGTCAAGTCCCTGATACTGTTAGAAAACACAAATAAAAAAATCATAACATTTCAATCCTTAAATATACAACTAGAAATGCATGAAAATACACGGAAATAGACAGAAACACACAGAAACACATAAACACATAACTACACATATAAGGCATTACCTCTCCGAACTGTCCTTCACCAAGCACCTCAACAAATCTCAAATCCTCTCTTCGTAGCTCCATAACGGTGTAGTCAATACTGCACAGCAGTTCAGCGTTGGGCACAGCATACACGTTGTTCCCGCTGACGCCTTGCATGCTAGGAACACTTCCCCCGTGCACGTTGACAATATCTGCGGCGGCGTACAGGGCATCGTAGTTGGGTGGCTTGTCCATTAGCGCCAGTTGCTTGGGGGCAGATGCCCGAGGGGGCAGGTTTACAACCAGAGCAGACTTGGTGATGTCTGGGACGGCATAGTCTCTTGGTTCAGACCCTAAAGGAAACAAAAAAAAATAAATTTTTTAGCATAAAAATATTCACAAGCACACAAAAACAATTTATCAATAAATGTTTTAATGCAGAAATGGACAATTTGTTATAATTATTTTGTTCTTTTTCTTGAAATTTTCATAAACTTCAAAACTTGTCAATATAAATTTCATAAAAATATTGTTTTCCTCAGTTCCATTTTATATTTGTATATATATTTTTATATAAATATTTTTTAAGAGTATTTATAAAATACCTAAAAAATACAGTAATTAGGAAATTAAATTTCTATTTTGGATTATTTGTATCCCTTTACTGCCTTGTGATGTAGAATTATGTGAACTTCTTAATGAATTGTGAGGTGGGAAAGATTAGATTTATGATATCTGCTTGTTCATTCATAGCTCTCCCATGCAGTTAATAGAGTGTGGCTTAAATAGCTTTGGGCAGAGATCAATGTTTAACAATGTTTCATGCAAGTCAAGTTATAGAACTTATATGTATTTAGAAGCTTAAAGTTTAACTAGTGGGCTCCTGTCCACTTAAAAGCATCTGGAATCTTATTAATTTATAAACCTCTAACCCAAAGAAGTTTTTTTTTAGAAATAATAAAAGGTTGGATTAAATACCTAAATTATATGTGATCAGTTCTTTGTTTAGTAAAGACATAATTAATACCATAACAAATTTTTAATCTCACAATGGATTATCTAAATATGAAGATGATTGTTGTCGATCTTGAAATGTCATGTTGTGCAACACTTCAAGTTTGACAAACAATGGACACATTGTTTTAACATTAGGATTGGAGGTAAAATAGGGAGTTGGGGGTGGAGATTGATTTTTATAATAATTCCAGCTGTTAAATAAAAAAAAATTGATATGGCTAAACACCCCCCCAATATTTTATATATTTTTTTCTTTCCCTCTTCAGTTGCAAAAACTGGATTGGAATCTACATTACGAAACTTCTTACTAACAATTATTGTGATAATATTGAACTATAGTCCTTTTATTTAAATTGGGTGTAATCAACACTTGGATGTAATCAACACCTGGTTGAAATCAACATTTGCATATAATCAACACGTAGGTATACCAAGTGCCAATAATTATGACATCATTACGACCAAATCCTCATTTTAGGTGAGTAAAATAAATTCAAATATGCGTGACCCACATGATGATGATGTTCACTGACTTGTTGCTTCTGAAGCTGTCAACTCAAGGCTTAAAATAACATCTCACAGTTTTTTTTTTTTTTTTTTAAACAGCTAAGTTCACCAGACAAAAAAGCACAAAGCTACAAATTCAAGGATAGATAACTGTTTCATGCACTGCCTTCCCTGCTCAGACAACCAAAAAAAAAAAAAAATTTTTTTATTTTTTTTTTTTTTTTTTTAAACAGCTAAGTTCACCAGACAACAAAGCACAAAGCTACAAATTCAAGGATAGATAACTGTTTCATGCACTGCCTTCTCTGCTCAGACAACCAAAAAAAAAAAAAAATTTTTTTAAAATTATTTGTAATGAATGAAAGCAAACTTTGGTTGGGGAGAGGAGAAGGGAGCAGGGAGTTGTCACTAAAATGTGCACAAAAAAAACAATAAAAAGAGGTAAACTTTTACTGAGGTTTTAACCCAAATTTCTGTCAAATGAAACTTAAATAAATGAGAAGAAATGTTTGATTGATAAAAATTCATAATTCAAAACTAAATGTTGCAGAGAAACAAAAGTTAACATGCACTGACTCTAATGCAAAGGCACTGACTCTAATGCAAAGTAACAAAAAAAAAAAAAATTAACAAAAGGTTTTTAAGAAGAATTCTTAAATTAGATAAAATTAAAGTGTGCATTTTATAGTTATCTTTGGTAGGGGGGGGGGGTTTATTAAAATTAACAAAAGGTTTTTAAGAAGCATTCTTAAATTAGATACAATTAAAGTGTGCATTTTATAGTTATCTTTGGTTGGGGGGGGGGGGTATATATTGAGTCTATATTGAACATCTAAATGCTGAAGATTTTAATTTGACAAATATAAATTTTAAAAAAATCGAAGAAAATAACAACTTGAAAAATGATTGATTATTTATTTCATTTTAAAAAGTCAATCATTAAATTTAAATACCCTGAAAGCTCTACAGTCAACTAAATCCTTTACCATTAATAAATGAACTTTATTTTTTAATGTATGACAAAATTTAAATTTAAAAAAGTTACTAAAATGTTTGTCTTTTTAAAAAATATGTATGTAAATCATTTAATGTAATATTTTAAGTTCAAATTGAATGTGTTGAGCCAGGGCACTAGCAAATAAACACTTACGATATCAGTGATCAATGCATCATCTTCTTTTATTTGAAGTCATCCCTTAGATAAGTTAATTGTATCATTTGAAATACCTCATAATTTCCCAATCAAATGACTCAAAATGCAATAATTTTGTTACCTTCATTGTTAAACCCTGTGGCAAAGTCATTGTTTCAAAGAATAATGAGGAACTTTGGGATATTAGTTTTGATTTAAATATGTGGTGCCAGAGATGGGTTAATGTTTTTTTTGCCCTAAGTCAAAATAAAAACTGAAAAGGTTGAAAAGAACTTATGCCATGAGAAATGATAAGCTGAATCTTAGAGCTAACAACCTGTCTCTATTATGGTGGGCAGAGTGGCCACAGTGAAACACGTGACATATCTTTCTGCATCCAAATCTTCCACGACTAAATCTTTAGGACAAACAAGAAAATTGTTGGCTGTGATCAATGAGATGGGGGGGGGGGGGGGTGTGTGTGTGGGGGGAGGGGCTGGGGGGGGGGGGATTCACCCCAAAAAGCAAAAGACTCCAAAAAGCAAAAACAACACTTAAAGAGCTGTCAGTTAATGAAGGATGATGTTAGGTGAATTCAGTTAAGTTTTTACAAAATTGTTATTACAAGCGGATCATTTGATAATTGATGAGTCAACAATGGGTTTTTTTATTTGCAAAAGAAGTAAAATTTTAATAACACTAAATCAGTTTTTACTAAAATGCAGAATTTTTGTTCAAGAATTCTATTAGTAATTTTAAAAAAATATTTTTGTTTTAAACAAATTAAAATCACATTAAAATGTGTGTTAGTTTGAAGTTAGTGACGATACTGAAGTTGTTATTAAGGGAGTAATAAAGCAATGTTGGTTGTTGAAATAATGTTAAATAAAAGTACCAAAAAACAAAAAAAAATAGTAAGAATTAAATAATAAAGGCAGATAACTGAGCTAACAGAGTAGGCAGGCAAGACAGAAAGAGTTGTCTACCCTGAATGCAGTCTTTAGGCCGGATGTATGCAGGCTTACAGCCAAATTTCTCACTGCCTCTGCCGCCACCGTTACAGCAGCCAACGCCCTCGCGGTCAGAGTCGGCATCGTCGGTAGCTATACTGTTATACATGTTCCCATTGGACAACTTGCCGTTCGTGGTCCCCCTCAGGTCATTCAGATTGATGGCCACGTGGCTGGTGCCGACCGGCTTGTGGCCCCTCCGATTGTTGTTGTTCTTTCTACGTTTGTGGCGGCAGAAAAAGATGAGGATGACGCACAAGAGGAGGAAGATGAGTGCAGCCAGGGCTCCGATGACTATACTGATGTAGTCATCGTCTATTTCTTTGTTCTCCTTCTCCGCCAGGGGCACGTCAGGAAAGTTTGAATTATTACCTGGTGAGAAAATGATCAGGATAATATTCATTTAGATCTCACTTAAGCAAATGTTTTTTTGGAGGGTTACAACTCCATGATGAAAGAATCGGTGTATGGAGACCCAACTCCCAAAAAAACCAAATAAAAAATAGTAATGAATCCAAAATTAAAGATTATAAGTAACAAGAGTTACAGAACTCATTTCACCATTCCTGCAAATAAAGTAAAGGCTATTTTTTTTTTTTAATCTTTCAACTCCAGCTTAACATTAAATTAAATTTATGATATCATATAATTAAAGAATAATTTATTCTTATTAGAATATATTTCCTGAGATTTGTAAGACAAAATTTCAAACAAATTTTGTTAAAAAGAAATTTAAAATCAAAGAAACAAAATTATAAAAATGAAACCATAACAAAAGTATACTCTCTGACAAACAAACAAAAATCACAACGTAAGTATACTCTCTAACAAAACAAACAAAATCACAATAGAAATGAAATGGAAAATAGGAATCCAAATTCCCCAAGTACAAACTTTTCTTACTGGACCCCTCATCAACCTTATGGCTGACACCACTGTTCTCATCGGCACCGGGTCCTTCGCCGACATCAAAGCTGCCGGCGAAATCCACCCCATCCGAACTGTCGGGCTTGGCCACATTGTCTGTGTTAAATCCAATGAAACTATCTCTCTTTGGTGTCGTAGTGGTGATCGGGGCAGGGGTGGTTGGGGGAGGCTCTTCCTCTGTGAAATTTCCCACCGCTTCAGCTGTTGACCAAGTACCAGGTTAAACTCATGTATTCTTTTTAAACCCATTGTTGGCACAAATATTTGGCTTGACAGGTTTAAAAAAATGTTAGGGAAGAGAAAAAAATGCCTCACTTGATGTAGCTTAAGCCTCTCGAACAAACCGTAAGAGTGATCATTCTTTACCTTCTACTAATTGATTTTAATTATGTAAAACTAAACATATTTAAAAAAAAAATAATTTGAATAACAATTCACATAAAATAAATGAAAGAGCTTCACCAAATTGATTTTATGAAAAACTTACTTGATGTAAATTTTACTTCGCTGATCATAATCCAACGGGATTCAAAGTACAGGTCAAGCCTGACGTATTTCCCTATCCTATTCTGCATCCTGAGGGGGACATTTCGGGCATCCTCGAGTGCGTCATCCTTATCGTAGTTGATTTTTGTGGAGTGGGGCAGGAAGTAGTTGCCGCCAATGCTGTAGAAGATCTCTGCATTGCGGAAAACCCTGACATCTTTGGTGAAGTGATTGTTGGAGTGAATTTCCATCTGAGATTTCACATTTAAAAAAAAAACTAAGATTATAAATTTAGGCAGAAAGAGACAGATAATTCTGTGTATCTTTTAAAATCTTTGATATCTCATATACAAAATAATTATGAAAAAATAAATTTTGGCCATCTTTTAGTAGAACCTGGCATGTTTTGCTGATTCACTAAAAACCTGGCTATTACACTAAGTTTGAGCTACAATTTTAAAAGAGGAACTACTGAACTATTTGCTAGTCAACTAAGCAGCAATGAATACCTGGTCAGAGAAACAAAGAAGAGACTTAAGGAACATGCTGTCATTTTTTTTGGCTTTGGTAAATAGAGCTACAAAATAACTCATCAACTTATTAAAATTGTCATAAATTTCTTTCTTTTTACTTATAGAACAAACCAAGAACACAGTTGAAGTAGTAAATAGAACCAAACATGAACACAGTTAAAGTAGTAGAACCAAATATGAACGTTACACAGGCATGCCAAATGATAGCGTCAAGCCAGTATTTACCATTGAAAAGTTGCGCACTGAATCAAACTTGAAGAGTATGGATATGGGTTTGCTGTTGAGGGCATCATTCTTCCAGCCGACCCACTCGTACCCTTTGATTCCTGTTTTCTTTGGGTCAAGCCTGAAGTTGGTCTCACCCTCTACTCCGTCAGTCAGTTGCCCGAGGCCATTGCGCAAGTACTTGTCCTAGATAAATTTATTTGAATAATATCATTATCTGACCACAACAGTCATAGAAATCCAGAACAATCACAAAACATTTATAGATAACTCTGTTTGGACATCAACAAAATGGGTGAAATTTTACCAAAATTTATAGTCCTCTTGAATTTATAATTATTTAAATGTTTTTTCCAGTTGTGCGCAATAAAGTAGGATTGGCAAAATGAGGATTAAATAAGGACACTAAGGACTATAATTCCAATTATGAGCCACAACAAACATTACACATAATAAATGTCAGATCTACAATTACCTCAACAGTGCCATCATAGGTAAAATCAAAGAAGTCCACATCAACTCCACGTTTGTCCCCTTGTGGCATGGAGTAGGACACTAGCGAATCTGTGAATTTATTCAATCAATATAACTTATGAATCTCACTAATGCAGACCTGTTTACCCATGGGTTAATGTCAGAGTAGATTTCAGCTCTCAAAAACTGAGTTTTAAAGCTCCAAATAGTAGTTTGGCCTGTAGGGTGGGGTGTGTCCTGGTTTGCAATCAAAATACAAGGTGTTAAGTTAACACAAATAAATAAACAGGATTTAGTCCTCTATGTTTCTTAAGGATGAGAAAAGGTCTTAGGCAAGCACAAAAGGCACTGACTGCACAGACTTGCTTGACTGATGTCTGTTTACAAAAATTTTTTGTGGCAATATGGACCCCAAAAAAATGTATTTTTAAAATTAAAGATAATATTGGAACACAAAAACAAAATGACCCAATAAAATGTAGCCTATACACAATCATTTTTATTAAATTTTCAAATCAATAGTGCACACTTTCATCAGTTCCCCTGAAAAGTTTTAATGATTTTTTGCCTCGAATTTCATAGTCCTGAAATAGTTTAGCCATGTGTTTAGTTTCTGTGGGATGATGTCCCAACCATCATCAGTTTTTAAAGGTTGGTTGCTCTCCCAACCATCATCAGTATTTAAAGGTTGGTTGCTGTTCTGTTGGCCATTATTATATTAACCCTAAACCCTGAATATAGAAACAAAAAAGAATTAAAACATTATATTATTCTGATAGAGGGTCACATTGCATCTAATGGACTATTCTACTGATTCTACCAGCCTTAAATAAGGTAGGACTGAGTCAACCAAGTGTGGGAGAAGGGGTATCAAGCCCATTTAGAACAATGAAACATTTAAATGGTGCCATTTAGTCCTAATTTTGCACTACTATTATTAGTATTAGTGAAATAAGAACATCCTTTTAAATAAAATAACTTTGGCCTTGAATTATTTTAAAAAAATGCTAGACTAGTTGTTATATTGTAGATTCAAAAAAAAAAGAAAAAGATTTTGAATCTATTACTATTAGTAATAAACATTTTACATTCAATAATAATACTAAGTAAGTTATAGTTAAAGTACTGCGGTCACGTATCACATATTAAAATTAAATTCCGTTGCCTTTACTTTTACTAATTTAATTTGCTGATCAGTCAAAGAATAGCATAGTATAGCATAGGATTATAGTAATAGTATAGAACTAACAACACATATTTATCATATTTTTATATAATCTTATTATATTATTACTATTATTCAAAATAGTATTTTTATTATCATTTGTCATTTGGCTTACTGTAAAGCCGAAAATGAAGGCTTAGGCTCACACTTAGTGCAAAGTTAGTCTAAGACTTAGTGAGTAGACAAGAGACGGACCATTTTATTTTTAGTCATCGTTCTAGTCCAGCGGTTCTCAACCTGTGGGTCGCGACCCCTTGGGGGTCGCGGGACCCTTTTCCAGGGGTCGCCTAAGACCATCTGAAAACATATATCCTTACAGCTATGAAGTAGCAACGAAAATAATTGTGTGGCTGGGGGGTCGCCACGACACGAAAAACTGTATTAAGGGGTCGCGACACTAGAAAGGTTGAGAACCACTGCTCTAGTCAGTCTAGTTACTACTTAGTCTACTTATTAAATAATTAATCATAGACATACTTTTCTACTATTTAACATAGCTATCTAGCAATTAAAAGCTAGAAAAACTACAGGTCAACTACAGTTTTCTTACCAGTGTCCACAGTGTGTAACTGTAGCCGCACACGTCTTTTACTAGATCGTTGGCGTTCCGTTAGGTATAATTATTAGATTAGGGGGTTAGGATTTTAGTTTTAGCAGACGTCAGTTGTTTTTTCGCCATGGTGCGGACAGCCATTTACCAATATTACCATACGACATTAAAATAATTATTGACTTCAATAAATAAATTGTACACTTTACTTACCCCCAAATATGATGATAGGTGAATTGAACAGAAAAATCTCCCAAGGCATAACAATAACATCATTACAGTATCAGTATGAAATTTCGATTTTTTTCTTTTTAAAAGTACCGGTACGAGAATATCCAAAACTTGGAAAGCGCATGCGCAATCAAGGGGAAGCCACTAGCATCGATGACCGCAAAGGCCAATCACTATCGTTCTTAGTTCTTACTTGATTGCTTACGGTGTTAATAGAAAGAAGGCGGCAACGTTTTACTGACAACACCCCAATTATTTATTTTCTTTTGTATCAAGAATAACACCCCCGCCCCCCAGGAAAAAAAAGCGACAACTCCCTCAACAATTTTACTGGTCGGCTCGTCGTAGAGCCGTAGTCTTAGGCTTTGGACTTAAAGACGTAGTTATTATTAGGTCGAAAGCCTAATATTAAATAGGTCTGCAATAATGCATGTCGCTAATCAATTTCATTATTGTATGCATTTATTGTTGCAGGCAAAAGCATTTGTAAAATTGTATAAAAATATCAATTATCCACTTATCAAAGCTCACTAAACATTCAAGGCTCAGATTTTGCAAAAAAATGTTGACTATTTGTCTTCTTGACCAAAACGAGGCTGTTTGTATGTGTGATGCCATTATGGCTCTTTGAGACTCACTTAAAAGAATAACTTCCTTGTTAAAGCTTTGTAAGAAAACTCTTTCAATCATATTTGCCCCACAAACCATAAAGATAAAGTTTATCCCAGGAACAATAAATCTTTACATTTTTAGAATTTCCTACTTTCTCTTCAAAATGTATATCATTCAAATGCACAGCCATTCTGACCTGCATCTCCAAATAGACGGATACATTAAAGTTGGCATTGCCATATCAGCTTTCTATTGTTATGTATGCTTGGTTTCTGACAGTTGTTGAAACGTAAATCTTCATGCATCAGGGTGTGGGTAAATGTTCATGTATGAGGGTGTGGGTAAATGTTCATGTATCAGGGTGTGGGTAAATGTTCATGTATGAGGGTGTGGGTAAATGTTCATGTATCAGGGTGTGGGTAAATCTTCATGCATCAGGGTGTGGGTAAATGTTCATGTATCAGGGTGTGGGTAAATCTTCATGCATCAGGGTGTGGGTAAATGTTCATGTATCAGGGTGTGGGTAAATCTTCATGTATGAGGGTGTGGGTAAATCTTCATGCATCAGGGTGTGGGTAAATCTTCATGTATGAGGGTGAGGGTAAATCTTCATGTATCAGGGTGTGGGTAAATGTTCATGTATCAGGGTGTGGGTAAATGTTCATGTATCAGGGTGTGGGTAAATGTTCATGCATCAGGGTGTGGGTAAATGTTCATGTATCAGGGTGTGGGTAAATCTTCATGTATTAGGGTGTGGGTAAATCTTAATGTATCAGGGTGTGGGTAAATGTTCATGTATCACGGTGTGGGTCAATCTTCATGCACAAGGGTGTGGGTAAATGTTCATGTATGAGGGTGTGGGTAAAAGTTCATGTATCAGAGTGTGAAAAGTTCCACCTCTCCATGCGTTACTTAATCGCCAAATAAATAAATAGTGGTCCTTAAGAAAGTGAGAGGTGTACCCCTGCTAGTATCTACAACTGTGCTTAAAGAGTTTAATCTTAAATTTAAATACTAGAAGTAATATCTCATCACATTTTCATTTGTCTGACATGCCAGTTATATAAGTTATTTCCAAGAAAGCATAAAATTATGGCAACCGCTGATGATTAGACTCACATGGCGACCCTTATACAAACTTAGACACACCATTCCAATTGCACCTGTACATCTTGACTCTCATACAAACTTAGACTCACCATTCCAATTGCACCTGTACATCTTGACTCTCATACAAACTTAGACTCACCATTCCAATTGCACCTGTACATCTTGACTCTCATACAAACTTAGACTCACCATTCCAATTGCACCTGTACATATTGACTCTCATACAAACTTAGACTCACCATTCCAATTGCACCTGCACATCTTGACTCTCATACAAACTTAGACTCACCATTCCAATTGCAACTGTACATATTGACTCTCATACAAACTTAGACTCATCATTCCAATTGCACCTGTACGTCTTGACTCTCATACAAACTTAGACTCACCATTCCAATTGCACCTGTACATCTTGACTCTCATACAAACTTAGACTCACCATTCCAATTGCACTGTACATCTTGACTCTCATACAAACTTAGACTCACCATTCCACTGACACCCGTACATCTCCACCATCATACAAACTTAGACTCACCATTCCACTGACAGCCGTACATCTCGACCCTCATACAAACAGTCCTGGGGCTCTCGCTGTACGGTATAAATCTGATTCTCTTGGCGATGATGGGCGGGTCCACGTCCCGGACGTCAGCCAGGTAAACATTGATGTTGCCTTTAAATTTCTGAGGGCAAAACACGAGGCAAGGGTGTTAGATCGAATTCTGGTGCTGGGTTGAGGGGAAAACACAAGGAAAAGGTGTTAGATCAAATTCTGATGTTGGGTTAGGTTAACTGCAGGGGTTCTAAAACTGTGGGTGTGTCTTACAAATCAGTGGATAGTAAGTAATAAGCTTGCATTGAAAACAAACAAACAAACAAACAAACAACACATCCTTTGAAAGGCCTCTTTAATCATTCTTGGTAATTTTTAAATTTATTTATTCATTCAGTGTTTTATGTTTTGATTGATTATAATTGAAGGGTGTGGGGGGGGGGGGTGGTGGACTTTGTACGTTTTCTAAAATTATTTCTTTTTGTATTTCTTTTGTGTGGGTCTAAAATTCCAATCACAAATCCCCCAGCCCATTGCAGTTAAAGATTACAAATATGCCTTTAAACTTTTTTTTTTATCAAAACGAAGGCTTACAGACAAGTAGATATGGCTTTAGTAAGGCTGCTAAGGGTTTTCAACCAAACGACACATGACATCATCGATGTGTTTCAAGTGTCCAACTCATCATCTCTTTACAGAGAACAGTCAACAACTTTATGCTTAACACAGTTCAACAACTCTATGCTTAACATGACATGGTTCCAGTTTGGTAAAGAAACGAAAAGAGAAGGCGCTGATCAGATGAATGAATGTATGCAGTGTGATATCCACCAATAGTCTCCCACAGGGGAGATCAAATACTTCGAATTGCACGCCAGCTTTCCTATTTTGTAGTTCTTTCCCCTTAAGTACTACGCTAAACTCGTCCTTCACACGAAGACAATTCAAATAGATTTACGGTCCGGCCATTCCATTCGATACCCATGTATGATTACTTGACAAGTTACTAAACTACGGAGCCTGCGTGGTCAACTACGTCATAAAACAAAGTATCGATATCCCATTGTGAAGGGGGGAAAAGACGCAACATAGCCTCCAAACCGAAAGAAATCTACAATCGGTACCGCCATAGAAAAGAAAGACCCCCCCCCCCAAAAAAAAACAAAAAAAAAAAAAAAAA
>CAXITT010000183.1:549809-562239 GCA_964033795.1 Lymnaea stagnalis | reverse complement strand
AAAAAAAAAAAAAAAAAAAAATTAAATTCCTTATGCAATTCTCCATCTCCCTTTCTCACTGTCCTGCCAATGTCCCCGCCAATGTCCCCGCCAATGTCCCAAGGGTGTCTAGAGACGTGCAGTAGCGTTGTGGAAGAGAATGGGCTACCAATCAGAGTGTTGATGGCGGACTTAGAAAATGTGGCCATTAATAAAAAGCATTACGACTGACGCCCCCCTCCCCCCCCCCCTTTCTTTTTTCTAGAGAAGTTTTAAGATCCTGGCAACAAACAAAATAATAAGTAAAAAAATGCAAGCAGTTTTGCATGGGGGTAGAGGGTGAATACTTCATTATCACGGCGAGATTATATCAAATATGACATTGTTTCATCATTTTTTTGTTCAGCTTACTTCTTCTATAGACTTCAATTCTATCTACTTCTACTATGGACTTCAATTCTATCTACTTCTTCTATGGACTACAATTGTAAGACCTAGTCATCACTTTCAGCCACTGGCGCCACAAACACCAAGTAAGGCCAACTCCACCGAGCCACTGGCGCCACAAACACAATGTAAGGACAACTCCACAGAGCCACTGACGCCACAAACACCAAGTAAGGACAACTCCACAGAGCCAGTGACGCCACAAACACAATGTAAGGACAACTCCACAGAGCCACTGACGCCACAAACACAATGTAAGGACAACTCCACAGAGCCAGTGACGCCACAAACACAATGTAAGGACAACTCCACAGAGCCACTGACGCCACAAACACCAAGTAAGGAAAACTCCACAGAGCCAGTGACGCCACTAAAACAAAGTAAGGACAACTCCACAGAGCCAGTGACGCCACAAACACAATGTAAGGACAACTCCACAGAGCCACTGACGCCACAAACACAATGTAAGGACAACTCCACAGAGCCAGTGACGCCACAAACACAATGTAAGGACAACTCCACAAAGCCAGTGACGCCACAAACACCATGTAAGGACAACTCCACAGAGCCACTGACGCCACAAACACCAAGTAAGGAAAACTCCACAGAGCCAGTGACGCCACTAAAGCAATGTAAGGACAACTCCACAGAGCCACTGACGCCACAAACACCAAGTAAGGAAAACTCCACAGAGCCACTGACGCCACAAACACAATGTAAGGACAACTCCACAGAGCCACTGACGCCACAAACACCAAGTAAGGAAAACTCCACAGAGCCACTGACGCCACAAACACCATGTAAGGACAACTCCACCGATCTCCCTGCTGAAATGTACAGCCAGAGACAACTCTGTCAGCAGGTTCCAAGCAGACTTACCTCCTCTGACGTCCTGTCCCTGAACCTCAGCCAAGGTCCCTCGTCTTCCCTCTGGTACTCCAGGACATACTGCGTCACAAACTCTTTGCCCTGCAACCGTAAGACAAAACATTATATTTTTTCTCCACGGACTTAGGGACCATTTGTTTCAAGTAAATGGAGTTGGGTCGTAATACTAGGGATGAGGGGGGAGTGGTTTAATAACAAGTAGAGACCGACCGAAAATGATTTTCTGATTTCGGCCGAAGCAAAAATAGGCCGAACGTTTAAAATGACTTTCGGTCGAAACCGAAAAAAGGCCGAAAGTTAAAAATGAATTTCGGCCGAAACCGAAATGTTAAGATATTTTGAAATTCGTTCCCGCATACATTCAGCATACATTCAGCATACATTCAGCATACATTCAGCATACATTCAGCATACATTCAGCATACATTCAGCATACATTCAGCATACATTCAGCATACATTCAGCATACATTCAGCATACATTCAGCATACATTCAGCATACATTCAGCATACATTCAGCATACATTCAGCATACATTCAGCATACATCGAAAATGATGTGGGATGGTTTAAATTTTTACATACTTTTTTATAAAAATTGAGATAATCGTGAATATTAATATATAAAAATCTAATATAGGGGTCTCAAACTCGCGGCCCGCGAGCCATTTGTGACCCGCAAGACGATATTTTGCGGCCCGCTACATGACAGAAAAGTTTAGTGTAATGCGCCGGCCCGTTTCCCCCATTCTCATATCTATAACGTGACTCTCCGCGACGGTTTCAGTCATTCTCACCAACTAATCTAATTCTGATTTTTAAAAAAAATGTTTCTATATATTTTTGTATGCAACAGTGAGTAGGTGGATGAAAGTGAATCCTAGTTCTTGAGAACCTTTAATGATTGTATTGTTATTTATAAAGGTTGAGCAGATTGTAACAGTTGTAATCGCATTTTTGTGGATAACTTGATGCGGCCCAATCTCATTCAGACACTACCTCCGCCCCCCCCCCCTCCCCCACTGATGATTTGAGTTTGAGACCCTTGATCTAATGAATACTTTGGATTTTACCATTTTAATATAAAAGTAATTTAAATTGCATTACAATTTTTTAAAATTAGTACGGTAGGAGAAAATTTGGCAAAAATTGGGGTGGGGGGGGGGAAATTAATGCAAAATATTATTTTTTGAAACCGGGTCTCTAAAAATTGTGGTTCTAAAAGATCGCTTAATTTGTTTTTAAAGATCGTTTAGTTGGTTGTTATTGATTGGTTAGTTTATTCATAAAGATCGGTGAGTTTGTTCTAAAATATCGCTAAATTTAATCTTGAAGATCGCTTAATTTGTTGTTAAAGATCGTTTAGTTTGTTGCTTAAGATCGCTTAGTTTGTTGTTAAAGATCGTTTAGTTTGTTCTTAAAGATCGCTTAGTCTGTTGTTAAAGATCGTCCAGTTTTTATTGATGATCGCTTTATTTTTTCTTGAAGATCGGTTAGTTTGTTCATAAAGATCGCCTGGTTTGTTGTTAAAGATCGTTTAGTTTGTTCTTAATGACATAAACCAATGGCAGCGTGACATTTCCCAGTGGCAGCGTGACATTTCCCAGTGGCAGCGTGACATTTCCCAATGTTCAAAATGATTTCATTAAAACACAGCTCATCCTTTCCCCCCCCCCCCACACACACACACAAACACCAACTTTCTCAATACAAAGAATGTCCAAGCTCTCAGACATTTGTGTAATGTCTCCTAGTTTCCAGAACATTTGCTTAATGGTTCTGTATTTTTTTAAAATATTTTAATAAAACAAATCCTATCCCTTCCCCCCCCCCCCCCACACACACACACAAACACCAACTTTCTCAATACAAAGAATGTCCAAGCTCTCAGACATTTGTGTAATGTCTCCTAGTTTCCAGAACATTTGCTTAATGGTTCTGTATTTTTTAATGTGTGTGTGTGTGCCTGTGCCATCCATCTCTATAATCTCCCTTTCCCGTGACATGTTCATATCAATTTGATCAAAACCGCTGAACTCGGTGTGGTAACTCCGGAAGAAACTACAGACAAAACTAGGAGAAAAGAAGAAGGAAAAAAAAAGGAAACCAACATTTGGTAGAAGATTCCACTTGTTCGGCCGACTAACCAATCAAAACTCTGGTCACTTGATCCAGCGAATCCAAACGCGCCTCGTGTCACCACGAGACCGGACCGACCAACGCGGTGGGCAGAAGATCATTAGACAAACTCGTCATTTCATTTGCCAGATAAGTTTACCCCAGACTGACCCCCATCAGGCGGAATGAATCCTAATACGAAGGAGATTCAGTGTTGAGGAGGAGATTCGGTGTTGAGGAGGAGATTCGGTGTTGAGAAGGAGATTCAGTGTTGAGAAGGAGATTCAGTGTTGAGAAGGAGATTTAGTGTTGAGAGGGAGATTCGGTGTTGAGAAGGAGATTCAGTGTTGAGAAGGAGATTCAGTGTTGAGAGGGAGATTCGGTGTTGAGAAGGAGATTCAGTGTTGAGAAGGAGATTCAGTGTTGAGAAGGAGATTCAGTGTTGAGAAAAAGATTCAGTGTTGAGAAGGACATTCAGTGTTGAGTAGGAGATTCATTGATGAGAAGGAGATACAGTGTTGAGAAGGAGATTCATTGTTGAGAAGGAGATTCAGTGTTGAGAAGGAGATTCGGTGTTGAGAATGAGATTCAGTGTTGAGAATGAGATTCAGTGTTGAGAAGGAGATTCAGTGTTGAGAAGGAGATTCAGTGTTGAGAAGGAGATTCAGTGTTGAGAAGGAGATTCAGTGTTGAGAAGGAGATTCAGTGTTGAGAAGGAGATTCAGTGTTGAGAAGGAGATTCAGAGTTGAGAAGGAGATTCAGAGTTGTGAAGAAATAAACAGCATCAACACTCTTGTCAAGATTTACAAAGTCAACTCCTATGAACAAATGGAGCTCATGTTAACAAACTCAACTCCTATGAACAAATGGAGCTCATGTTAACAAACTCAACTCCTATGAACAAATGGAGCTCATTTTAACAAACTCAACTCCTATGAACAAATGGAGCTCATGTTAACAAACTCAACTCCTATGAACAAATGGAGCTCATGTTAACAAACTGAACTCGAGGTTCAAAAACTGAACTCAGGTTAACAAACTGAACTCCTTTTAACAAAGGGGATTATATTTTTTAAAAAAATAATACAACTGGACTGAATAAGATGAACTGAGTAAGTTGGAATAATCCCATATGAACATTCCAATGGATACGACCTTATTGGAATTATCCTGGAGGAAATGTCTCAGCTTTTAATATTGAAATATTGACTAATAGACAAGGAAGATTTAGTTTTGTTTGAAGCTGTCCAAGCTCAAACCTCAGATTTAATTATTCTTAATTTAATTTTTTTAATCATTAGTTGTTTTGTTTGCGGCCCTATCTTCCCGGTTCTCATAAGCGAAGAAACGTCACTAGATCTCCTCCAATTGACCGGTTCATCTATTGCGTCATCAGCACGTCTTGTACTTACTACAACGACTTCTCCAGTTTGACAGGTCACGCACCAGTGAGTCCGTCCGTCTCCTCAGAACCACAAATACCGCTTGTGCAGTGCCAACCTTGAAGGCTGAGAACTTAATGACGCGTGCCTATAAACAAAACTCATAGCAGTGCCAGGGGAGGGAAGATAGAGAACACGCGAGTGTTCTGCTTTGATGATTGCGATCGATTCTATCTCTGGTGTGCAGTCAGCCGTGAAGAGATCTTATGAGCTATATATGGTTACATCAACAACCCCCCCCCCCCCCGGGGCCGCCAAAACCGTACAACATCTACAGACCTATGTTTTAAGGTCAGGTGCTCTCGTGAACTCTCCCAACTTCAAAACCACATACCGCGGAGAGATGTCGGGGCACTGGGGGTGGGTGGGGGGTATACGACGCAAAGAAATTAAAACTTGGAACATGTTCATCATCGCTATCCACAGTGGATTACTTCATCTTGGTTCCACTCGTGCTAATATCCACGGTGGATACTTCATCTTGGTTCCGCTCGTGCTAATATCCACGGTGGATAATTCATCTTGGTTCCGCTCGTGCTAATATCCACGGTGGTGGATAGTTCCTCTTGGTTCCGCTCGTGCTGATGAGGCCCACTTTACTTGGAATCAAGATGTTCAGGTCGTGAGAGACATTTGCTAGTCAGCAAGGATTCCATTTCGATTCTCTGAAATGCTCCCACACGGGATCACTTCCATCCAAGTGTCATGTCCAAGGGATGCGTTCAGTGGCGTAACAAGGGCGCGGCCTTGGGCGTTCCGCCCCGGGTTGGAATTTTTCCTTTACATTGAGTGGCGGAATTTTCGGCCAACTAGTCTCTTTTTTCGCAGAAGGGTGACGACAAAATTCTTGGCCCACCCTAAAGTGGGCACCCTAACCTGACACTAACCCTATTCATAACCCTAACCCGGCACTAACCCTATTCATAGTCCTAACCCGGCACTAACCCTATTCATAGTCCTAACCCGGCACTAACCCTATTCATAGTCCTAACCCGGCCCTAACCCTATTCATAACCCTAACCCGGCACTAACCCTATTCATAGTCCTAACCCGGCACTAACCCTATTCATAGTCCTAACCCGGCCCTAACCCTATTCATAACCCTAACCCGGCACTAACCCTATTCATAGTCCTAACCCGGTCCTAACCCTATTCATAACCCTAACCCGGCACTAACCCTATTCATAACCCTAACCCGGCACTAACCCTATTCATAACCCTAACCCGGCACTAACCCTATTCATAGTCCTAACCCGGCACTAACCCTATTCATAACCCTAACCCGGCACTAACCCTATTCATAACCCTAACCCGGCCCTAACCCTATTCATAACCCTAACCCGGCACTAACCCTATTCATAGTCCTAACCCGGCCCTAACCCTATTCATAACCCTAACCCGGCACTAACCCTATTCATAACCCTAACCCGGCACTAACCCTATTCATAACCCTAACCCGGCACTAACCCTATTCATAACCCTAACCCGGCACTAACCCTATTCATAGTCCTAACCCGGCACTAACCCTATTCATAGTCCTAACCCGGCACTAACCCTATTCATAGTCCTAACCCGGCACTAACCCTATTCATAGTCCTAACCCGGCACTAACCCTATTCATAGTCCTAACCCGGCACTAACCCTATTCATAGTCCTAACCCGGCACTAACCCTATTCATAGTCCTAACCCGGCACTAACCCTATTCATAGTCCTAACCCGGCACTAACCCTATTCATAGTCCTAACCCGGCACTAACCCTATTCATAGTCCTAACCCGGCACTAACCCTATTCATAGTCCTAACCCGGCACTAACCCTATTCATAGTCCTAACCCGGCACTAACCCTATTCATAGTCCTAACCCGGCACTAACCCTATTCATAGTCCTAACCCGGCACTAACCCTATTCATAGTCCTAACCCGGCACTAACCCTATTCATAGTCCTAACCCGGCACTAACCCTATTCATAGTCCTAACCCGGCACTAACCCTATTCATAGTCCTAACCCGGCACTAACCCTATTCATAGTCCTAACCCGGCACTAACCCTATTCATAGTCCTAACCCGGCACTAACCCTATTCATAGTCCTAACCCGGCACTAACCCTATTCATAGTCCTAACCCGGCACTAACCCTATTCATAGTCCTAACCCGGCCCTAACCCTATTCATAGTCCTAACCCGGCACTAACCCTATTCATATTCCTAACCCGGCACTAACCCTATTCATAACCCTAACCTGACACTAACCCTATTCATAACCCTAACCTGACATTAACAATATTCCTTACCCTAACCTGTCACTAACCCTATTCCTAACAAATTTCTAACCCTAACCTGTCACTAACCCTATTCCTAACCATAACCTGTCACTAACCCTATTCCTAACCAATTTCTAACCCTAACCTGTCACTAACCCTATTCCTAACCTATTCCTAACCCTAACCCGGCACTTAAGCTAACCCAGCACTAACCCTATTCCTAACCCTCACCTCTCTGTTGGATGTATTTATAGATTAAGTTACATGAATTATGTCAATTATTAAGTGTGGTTTCTAACAACGCAGGTAATTGTTAAGAAAATCTAATGAATTCAAACTATCAAATAGATGCTCGAATTTGACAACGGAGACATCAAATAGATTCCCTAATTTGACAACGGAGACATGTAGTTTGTCTTCCGGTGGGGCATGTCGGATATTAAGGGGACATAACTTAATGACATTCTTAAGCTAATATATACCAACCAAATGATCACTTACCTGCCCGTTGCCGAATCGGCCCTGGGTCTCAACCTTGGTGATGACCTTGAGCCTGCCAAGGTCGATCTGCAAGTACTCGTAGACATTCTCTTCGATCTGTCGGCGTGGACACCAGGCCCCGCCCTTTTTCTCGTGACGTATTCTGAAATGACCAAAGGGAGGCGAGCGTTGATTAAGTATATTTCCTTCAGTCACGTGAGGTTATTGGGGGGGGGCATGCTGGGGGTGGGGGGGTGGTTGTGGGGTTGGGGCGCTGGGGGTGGGGAAGGGGGTGGTTGTGGGGTGGGTGACATCTAAATAATGAGATAGTTTAAGGACACAATTATAATATAAGGATAAATGACAGAAAACAATCACTGAGATAAAACAATCACTGACAGAAAACAACCACGGACACATCATACAATAGATTCTATTTTCTTCCTCCTCCAAGTCTGAACACCCGTTATTCATGACAGACCAAACACAGGCAGGTGAGCTTTTGTCTATCCAACATCACACCCCCCCCCCACCAGACCAAACACAGGCAGGTGAGCTTTAGTCTATCCAACATCACCCACCACCGCACACATACACATACAACACACACAGGAACAAACACACAGGAAAACACACACAGGAACACACACACAACCATCTCTTTATTCTAAATCCCAGGGCATTCTCATAAAACTAAAGGACCAAAGAGATGAAAGGGAGGTAAGCTCATCCTAAAAGCCCTTGGCGCAACTGATTAGAAATCTTTACAGGGGCAATAACTCTTGACCATAAAAAGACTAAAATAGACGAGCATCTTATACGGGTTAAATAGACTTGCAATCTTTTGGTTTAGTTTGTTGTGGCTGAGCAAGGCGTAACAGTTAGGTAGGTCCATGGGACGTAACAGTTATTTAGGTCAATGGAACGTAGCAGTTAGGTAGTCAATGGGACGTAACAGTTAGGTAGGTCCATGGGACGTAACAGTTATTTAGGTCAATGGAACGTAGCAGTTAGGTAGTCAATGGGACGTAACAGTTAGGTAGGTCGATGAAACGTAACAGTTTGTAGATGGAACGTAACAGTTTGTAGATGGGACGTAACAGTTAGTTAGGTCGATGGGACGTAACATTTAGGTAGGTCAATGGGACGTAACAGATGGGTAGGTCAACGGGACGTAACAGTTAGGTAGGTCAATGGAACGTAACAGTTAAGTAGGTCAATGGGACGTAACAGTTAGGTAGGTCAATGGGACGTAAAAGTTATTTAGGTCAATGGGACGTAACAGTTAAGTAGATCAATTGGACGCAACAGTTAGGTAGGTCAATGGGACGTAACAGTTAGGTAGGTCTATGGGTGTTAGTGGGAGGGGGGCATATAATACATACGGGGGTGAAAATCGGTTGTTCAGTAATAATGTATGTCAAACGCTGCAAAAAATAGAGTGAATGATAGAGAGACAGAGAGACGAAGAGAGAGAAAGAAAGAGAAAAAGAGACAGAAAGAGGGAGTTGGAAATGACAGAGAGTAAGAAATACAAAAGGAAAGAGAAATAGAGTCAAAGAGATATAGCGGGAGGGAGAGAGAGAGAGAGAGAGAGAGAGAGAGAGAGGGGGGGGGGGAAGGCAGACTTAAAATTTGTTTGACTCAATCCAGATGATATCTTATTTTGTGACGTCATTTAAGCACCAAACGTGTACCTAGGAGTCGGAGTTAAATACACAAGAGACTTTTAATTCTTGAATTGATAAAGGAGCTAAGGCATTTCACAAGATACTTTTAACTCTGGAATTGATAAAGGAGCTAAGGTTTATTTTTGACATGATTCATGGGACAACTCTTCATGGGACAGCAATTCTCGATTGATGAACATTGTAATCTGTACTCTACAGCAGTCAAGTCCCCTGCGTTGTGACGTCATTTGTCTCCCACTACTCAGCCCTGCTCATCCACAAAAGTAGATTGGCCCAGTTTATAGACGGTGGGATTTTGGCCCAGTTTATAGACGGTGGGATTTTGGCCCAGTTTATAGATGGTGGGATTTAGGCCCAGTTTATAGATGGTGGGATTTAGGCCCAGTTTATAGACGGTGGTATTTAGGCCCAGTTTATAGATGGTGGGATTTAGGCCCAGTTTATAGATGGTGGGATTTAGGCCCAGTTTATAGACGGCGGGATTTAGGCCCAGTTTATAGACGGCGGGATTTAGGCCCAGTTTATAGACGGCGGGATTTAGGCCCAGTTTATAGATGGTGGGATTTTATCACCATTAGCCGCCGTGCCGATGATAACCAACCACCTTCGAAAACTTCAGTTATTATTAGATATCCCAGACGGCACCACGCCCGATACGTTCATTTCCGGTTTGGCCAATCGTCTGCCTGGACTATGTCCGTCAGTGCCCCCCCCCCTTTCCCCGGTCACTACTGCATTCATGGAGAGCTGCAAACAATAACAGAATGGATTCCAGCATTGAAGTTGAGCTGCACAAGAATAACAACTGATCCAGTCCAATGAGTTCAGAAGATATTCATTGGATGTTTTCAACCCGTAAACAACTGAATTTCTGGGCATTTCTGGGCATTTCTAGGCCAATGCTGTGTTTAGTGTTTTGATGGGACGGCTATTGGGCAGCAATGGGGCAGTTATTGAGCAGCCTTATGACAGTTATTGGACAGCAATGGGTCAGTTATTAGGCAGCAATGGGATAAGATTTTGAAGACACTTAGGGCCATGAGAAAAGATAAGACCATGATCGAAGGTAGGACCTTGATGGGAGATAAGACTATGACGGAATGTAGGACAATGATGGCTTGTAGCATCATGAAGGAAGGTAGACTGTGATGTAAGGTAGGACTGTGATGTAAGGTAGGACTGTGATGTAAGGTAGGACTGTGATGTAAGGTAGGACTGTAATGTAAGGTAGGACTGTGATGTAAGGTAGGACTGTGATGTAAGCGAGGACTGTGATGTAAGGTAGGACTGTGATGTAAGGTAGGACTTTGATGTAAGGTAGGACTTTGATGTAAGGTAGGACTGTGATGTAAGGTAGGACTTTGATGTAAGGTAGGACTTTGATGTAAGTAGGACTGTGATGTAAGGTAGGACTTTGATGTAAGGTAGGACTTTGATGTAAGTAGGACTGTGATGTAAGGTAGGACTTTGATGTAAGGTAGGACTTTGATGTAAGGTAGGACTTTGATGTAAGGTAGGACTTTGATGTAAGGTATGACTTTGATGTAAGGTAGGATTTTGATGTAAGGTATGACTTTGATGTAAGGTAGGATTTTGATGTAAGGTAGGACTTTGATGTAAGGTAGGACTTTGATGTAAGGTAGGACTGTGATGTAAGGTAGGACTTTGATGTAAGGTAGGAGATTGATGTAAGGTAGGACTGTGATGTAAGTGAGGACTTTGATGTAAGGTAGGACTGTGATGTAAGGTAGGACTTTGATGTAAGGTAGGACTTTGATGTAAGTTAAGACCATGATTTGTGACATTAAAAAATGAGCGGGCATTTGATGACAAGGTTTGTGTAGAGTGTAGACAGTAGGACACCAAGATAGACAAACTAATTTATTAATTTCAGAACCACTGTACTTAAGTCCACTACCTAAGTACCTCCGACCAAGACTCCGGAGGTCCTTATGATAACTCCAGCCATACACTCATCCAGCCCTCGGCTAATCACGTCACGACTCCCAGGGCACTCACGCGAGTCTCGTGTGTACTCAGTGCTGGCACTTTCATGGCCTATAACAACTCCCAGGGAACTCACGCGAGTCTCATGTGTACTCAGTGCTGGCACTTGGATGATTTGTCACGACTCCCAGGGCACTCACATGAGTCTCGAGTGTACTCAGTGCTGGCACTTTGATGACTTGTCACGACTGCAATGGCACTCTCACGAGTCTCATGTGTACTCAGTGCTGGCACGTTGATGACTTGTCACGACTGCTAGGGCACTCACAAGAGTCTCGTCTGTACTCGATGCTGGAACTTTGATTACTTGTCACGACTGACATGGCACTCACACGAGTCTCATGTGTACTCAGTGCTGGCACGTTGATGACTTGTCACGACAGCCAGGGCACTCACACGAGTCTCATGTGTACTCAGTGCTGGCACGTTGATGACTTGTCACGACTGCCAGGGCACTCACACGAGTCTCATGTGTACTCAGTGCTGGCACGTTGATGACTTGCGTCTACCAACCAGACATTGTCACTATTCTCTTCTGTCAAAAGATATTGGTGACTCCGATTGAGTCTGTGACGTGGTTTCTGAATGTGACTTTTTGAAATGAGACAAACGTGTCTAAGGGGGTGACGTCCCCACATCACCACACGCCCTCTGAAGAAGGGAAGTCCACACCATGCAGGGTTCTTGTGTTGGAAAGTCTTGGGACTGCTTCGCGGGAGGGCATGACCCCCAACACCACCACCACCTGTCAGTGACGCCCCTGATTAAGGCAGCCCCATGATAAACCACTCAATCCTCGCTGAACCCCCCCCCGCCCCCCCCCCCCACACACACACATATTACCCGGGAAAAGACATTTGCCGTTAGTTCATCATCAGATCCTGGCAACTCAGATAGGCATAGAACATCATCTCTGCAGGGGAGCTCATTCTTCAAACTCAGCCCTCCATCGGTGAGCGGCAAGAGTGGCATTCCCCCTCCCCTTTTTTTTATCCCCCCCCCTTCTGTGTCAAATACTAAAATATCCTGGCACTAATGTTATAATCCTAGATCCCCATTGGTCAATAAACTCGCCCCGCGAGCCCTCAATAAGTATGCCCCGAAAAGGTGCAGTGAA
>CAXITT010000183.1:518084-531043 GCA_964033795.1 Lymnaea stagnalis | reverse complement strand
AATCTCAAAGTCTGATTGACATCATGTGGCTTAACATTGCCATAATCTCAAAGTCTGATTGACATCATGTGGCTTAACATTGCCATAATCTCAAAGTCTGATTGACATCATGTGGCTTAACATTGCCAGAATCTCAAAGTCTGATTGACATCATGTGGTTTAACATTGCCAGAATCTCAAAGTCTGATTGACATCATGTGGCTTAACATTGCCATAATCTGAAAGTCTGATTGACATCATGTGGCTTAACATTGCCAGAATCTCAAAGTCTGATTGACATCATGTGGCTTAACATTGCCATAATCTGAAAGTCTGATTGACATCATGTGGCTTAACATTGCCAGAATCTGAAAGTCTGATTGACATCATGTGGTTTAACATTGCCAGAATCTCAAAGTCTGATTGACATCATGTGGTTTAACATTGCCATAATGTGCAAAAGAAATGTGAGACCTTTCTCAATGATTAAAAAAAATATTTAATTTACACCCCCCCCCCTTTTTTCCCTATAGTTTTAATCTCATTCCAAAGACCACACATTCCAAAGACCACACATTCCAAAGACCACACATTCCAAAGACCACACATTCCAAAGACCACACATTCCAAAGACCACACATTCCAAAGACCACACATTCCAAAGACCACACATTCCAAAGACCACACATTCCAAAGACCACACATTCCAAAGACCACACATTCCAAAGACCACACATTCCAAAGACCACACATTCCAAAGACCACACATTCCAAAGACCACCCATTCCAAAGACCACCCATTCCAAAGACCACCCATTCCAAAGACCACCCATTCCAAAGACCACACATTCCAAAGACCACACATTCCAGATGCTAGCAAGAAATGTGTTCATAAACATGTGTGCGCTCATGATTATTGATTACAAAACACCTGCAGAAGTTGATGCACTAAACTGACTAGGATTTATGAATGGCGAACCAAACAAACAAACAAACAAAAGAAGAAGAAGACGATGAATAAACTGAGGTGCCAGCTGAAGGTGATGAGACGGGAAGAGAGTTGATCAAAGGCAGCCAGGAGCTCCCGGGGCGCCGGTAAGTGGGGGCGCTGGTAAGTGGGGGCTCTTTGTATTCTCAGCGGCTCGATCACAGATCAAATGGTTACATATCTATTATGTAAGAGTGCTTCAAGAGGGCCACAAGAACGTGTACACGGAGGAGGAGCTAGTACGGGACCACACGACGACATTACTGAGTGTGAGCGACATGTAGGAGGAGCTAGTACCAGACCACACGACGACATTACTGAGTGTGAGCGACATGTAGGAGGAGCTAGTACAGGACCACACGACGACATTACTGAGTGTGAGCGACATGTAGGAGGAGCTAGTACAGGACCACACGACGACATTACTGAGTGTGAGCGACATGTAGGAGGAGCTAGTACCAGACCACACGACGACATTACTGAGTGTGAGCGACATGTAGGAGGAGCTAGTACCAGACCACACGACGACATTACTGAGTGTGAGCGACATGTAGGAGGAGCTAGTACAGGACCACACGACGACATTACTGAGTGTGAGCGACATGTAGGAGGAGCTAGTACAGGACCACACGACGACATTACTGAGTGTGAGCGACATGTAGGAGGAGCTAGTACCAGACCACATAACGTCACTACTGAGTGTGAGCGACATGTAGGAGGAGCTAGTACCAGACCACACGACGACATTACTGAGTGTGAGCGACATGTAGGAGGAGCTAGTACCAGACCACACGACGTCATTACTGAGTGTGAGCGACATGTAGGAGGAGCTAGTACCAGACCACATAACGTCACTACTGAGTGTGAGCGACATGTAGGAGGAGCTAGTACCAGACCACACGACATTACTGAGTGTGAGCGACATGTAGGAGGAGCTAGTACAGGACCACACGACGACATTACTGAGTGTGAGCGACATGTTGTAGGAGGAGCTAGTACCAGACCACACGACGTCCTTACTGAGTGTAAGCGACATGTAGGAGGAGGAGCTAATACCGGAACACACGACGACATTACTGAGTGTCAGCAACATGTAGGAGGAGCTATTACCAGACCACACGACGACATTACTGAGTGTTAGCGACATGTTGTAGGAGGAGCTAGCACCAGACCACACGACGACATTACTGAGTGTGAGCGACATGTTGTAGGAGGAGCTTGTACCAGACCACACGACGACATTACTGAGTGTGAGCGACATGTTGTAGGAGGAGCTTGTACCAGACCACACGACGACATTACTGAGTGTGAGCGACATGTAGGAGGAGCTAGTACCAGACCACACGACGACATTACTGAGTGTGAGCGACATGTAGGAGGAGGTAGTACCACACAACACGACGACATTACTGAGTGTGAGCGACATGTAGGAGGAGCTAGTACCAGACCACACGACGACATCACTGAGTGTGAGCGACATGTTGTAGGAGGAGCTTGTACCAGACCACACGACGACATTACTGAGTGTGAGCGACATGTTGTAGGAGGAGCTAGTACCAGACCACACGACGACATTACTGAGTGTGAGCGACATGTAGGAGGAGCTTGTACCAGACCACACGACGACATTACTGAGTGTGAGCGACATGTAGGAGGAGCTAGTACCAAACCACACGACGACATTACTGAGTGTGAGCGACATGTAGGAGGAGCTAGTACCAGACCACACGACGACATTACTGAGTGTGAGCGACATGTTGTAGGAGGAGCTTGTACCAGACCACACGACGACATTACTGAGTGTGAGCGACATGTAGGAGGAGCTAGTACCAAACCACACGACGACATTACTGAGTGTGAGCGAAATGTAGGAGGAGGAGCTAATACCGGACCACACGACATTACTGAGTTTGAGCGACATGTAGGAGGAGGAGCTAATACCGGAACACACGACGACATTACTGAGTGTTAGCGACATGTAGGAGGAGGAGCTAATACTGGAACACACGACGACATTACCGAGTGTGGGCGATATGTAGGAGGAGCTATTACCAGACTACACGACGACATTACTGAGTGTTAGCGACATGTTGTAGGAGGAGCTAGTACGGGACCACATGACAACATTACTGAGTGTTAGCGACATGTTGTAGGAGGAGCTAGTACGGGACCACATGAAGACATTACTGAGTGTGAGCATAAATAGAAGGAGCTAGTACCGGACCACACGACAATACCGAGTGTGAGCGACATGTTGTAGGAGGAGTTAGTACCGGACTGCACGACGACCTTACTGAGTGTGAGCGACATGTAGGAGGAGGAGCTAGTACCGGACCATATGAAGACATTACTGAGTGTGAGCGACATGTTGTAGGAGGAGCTAGTACCAGACCACATGAAGACATTTCTGATTGTGAGCGACATATTGTAGGAGGAGCCACTACCGGACCACACGACATTACTGATTGTGAGCGACATATTGTAAGAGGAACCACTGCCGGACCACACGACATTACTAATTGTGAGCTACATATTGTAGGAGGAGTTAGTAACGGACCAGACGACATTACTGATTGTGAGTTATACGTTGTAGGAGGAGCTAACATTCCTAAAGCTGGTGCAGTACACTCTGCTCTATCTGTACACCCTGCTCTATCAGTACACTCTGCTCTATCTGTACACTCTGCTCTACCAGTACACTCTGCTCTACCAGTTCACTCTGCTCAATCAGTACACTCTGCTCTATCAGTACACTCTGCTCTATCAGTACACTCTGCTCTATCTGCACACCCTGCTTTATCTGTGCCATCCTTAAGAAGGTAACTCGAGGAGTCCCATTAGATGACTGATATAGGCCCCGTTCTTTGCCCACCTTTTGTTTAGAGGCTAGGCAGGGACGACAATCCTAGGTGAAGCTGTGTGCATGAGATAAGGGAGGGAATTATTGAAAATAATCACGGAGTATTATCTCCCTTTTTAATGCCAGCGGTTCTCAGCTTCTCATTGCTGAGGCTAACACATGCCCCCCAGTTGGTTAAAGCCAAATGACCCATCTCAAAGAAATGACTCTGACCGATCGTAACTAAATGACCTTTCGTAACTAAATGACCTATGAAAAAAGCCTTCTGCAGAACCACCAACCTCATTCAGATTGGACTACCATGAGACACAACCGACAGACACATTCAGATTGGACAACCATGAGACACAACCAACAGACACATTCAGGTTGGACTACCATCACACACAAGCATCACCCTCACACCAAAAAGAACACCACAGCCATCCAATCGGGCCGAATGACCCCATCATTCCCATCCTTCACCATTAATACCAATACAACACCACAACAACATTTAAAAAAAAAAACTCATTTAACAACGGGCGCTATTTGGTCCAGGGTTCTTTGATTGACACATGCGCCACCAACCCGATGTTAAACCCAGGGGCGGAGATAGGAAAAGGGGAGAGCTCCTTGACATTCGTGACCCCCATATACCATAGTGTGGGGACCATGTCCTATCACAAGCCTATGAGAAAGTAACAAGAAATACCAAAGCCAGCAGTACACCAATGTTGACATCATGCGCTCTTCTCTTGTGTCATATCTAGTGTGGCCGCCCTAGCCGCTCTTGTGTCATATCTAGTGTGGCCGCCCTAGCCGCTCTTGTGTCATATCTAGTGTGGCCGCCCTAGCCGCTCTTGTGTCATATCTAGTGTGGCCGCCTTAGCCGCTCTTAGTGTTGGAGCCACCTATGACTGTGTGAACGGCATTTCTTTCTTTACAGAGCTGCGGTAGCACCCCCCTCCCTTCTCCCATCACTCCACCACCGGCCCACCCCTATGGGAAGATGTCCTATGTGTCACGCGCCCTGGTGATTGTGAAGAGCTCGGATCGATAAGGCGATCAACTCAGTTCGATAATGTGAAGCAATTCAGGGCCTTCTACAGTTCGCATGTGTCCCTGGTCACCAACCTTGTGTGCGTGTGTCAGAGAGAGAGCGAGAGCGAGAGAGAGAGAGAGAGAGAGAGAGAGAGGGGGGGGATAGAGTGCGAGAGAGAGAGAGAGTACCCGTGCCTGTGTGAGTGCTCATGTGTGTCAGTGTGTGTGAGTGCTCGTGTATGTGTCAGTGTGTGTGAGTCACTGCTGACATTCCGCTGGTGACAATGCCTTTGGTAATTGGATATTTCTATCCTTGACCTCCTCCCAGTGACCTCCTTCCCCCAGGTCCTTCCTACCTTCCTCTCCTCCACCCTCACCCTGACCTCCCTCATCACTCCTACAGACCAGTCCTGTTCATAAAGGCAGAAAGAGAGTGGGTAGATGGGATAGAGGAGAGTGGGTAGATGGGATAGAGGAGAGTGGGTAGATGGGATAGAGGAGAGTGGGTATATGGGATAGAGGAGAGTGGGTAGATGGGATAGAGGAGAGTGGGTAGATGGGATAGAGGAGAGTGGGTAGATGGGATAGAGGAGAGTGGGTAGATGGGATAGAGGAGAGTGGGTAGATGGGATAGAGGAGAGTGGGTAGATGGGATAGAGAAAGTATCTGTCAGATAAACACATCACATCTTTGACTAATTTATGTGGATATGAAATTATACATATCACATCTTTGACTAATTTATGTGGATATGAAATTATACATATCACATCTTTGACTAATTTATGTGGATATGAAATTATACATATCACATCTTTGACTAATTTATGTGGATATGAAATTATAAATATCACATCTTTGACTAATTTATGTGGATATGAAATTATACATATCACATCTTTGACTAATTTATGTGGATATGAAATTATACATATCACATCTTTGACTAATTTATGTGGATATGAAATTATACATATCACATCTTTGACTAATTTATGTGGATATGAAAGAATACATATCACATCTTTGATTAATTTATAAGGATATGAAAGAATACATATCACATCTTTGACTAAGTTATATGGATATGAAAGAATACATATCAAATCTTTGACTGAGTTATGTGGATATGACAGAAAACCTCATCAAAAGCAGACGTATTGTCGTAATGGAACGATCACAGCGCCTACATCGATCGGCACATCTACAGCAGATGTACAGCGAGCTGCAACAACTCTGGCACCAGGCAAGTGGGGGGTGGGGGGTGGTGGTGGGCCTCAGAAGATTGGGTGGGGGGGGGGTGCGCGCTCATGGGTTTGATTGACAAGTTTCACGAGTTTTGTAGAAAGGTTCGCCTGGGTGGGTTTTGAAAAGCACTCCATCTCGTATGTCGGAACATTCTGTGACATGTCGATGTGTTTCGCTCGTTAGCAGCACCGTGTGGATGTGGCGTTATTACTAGACACAGTGTAACATGCGTCCTATATGTTGTTCTATATGTTCTATATGGTATATAATATGCCCCTATACTTTCTGTGTTGGTCATGCATATCTGCAACTAGGTCACAATATAACATGACGGTACTTGGCATCAACAGGTCTTAGCTACAGCAGATTTTCCTTAGTAAGGAAAATGGGAGGGGGGCAGTCAAACACATCTCGTTTGTTAGCTTCACCGTATCGAGTGTCTCATCACCCCATCTTCTGGCGTCTCAGCACCCCATCTTCTTTGTCAGACTTCTCGTAACCTGTCTCGGTCGCCATCTTGTTTGTTTACCCTACCAATTTCTATGTGCATGACACACGCTTTTTAAGAACTAACACAAATTCCTCGACGTTTTTGGGCACCCCCACCCCTTGGCGCCCCCACCCACCCTCAGCATCCACCTCTAAGTTTCTCCCCCCCCCCTCACATAATCCCCGGCCCCTCCCGTACACTCTGTACTCTCTACACCAATTGTTTCCCCGTTGATACAAGTCCTTGGTCGTTTCCCCAGCTTTGACATGCATTGCTGAACAAATAGATGGAATATATACAAAGAACAACCAAGAAAATAGAGAAAGGGAGACAGAACAAAAGGGTTGTGGGTGCTTTCGGAAAGAGCGGGGGTGGTCGGGGGTAGATCATTAACAAACAAAAAAAAGTGTTGATGTGAAAATAAACTGAATTTTGGAGGATGGACCGGCAGCTGGTGAATAATTTGGGCGGGTTCATTAGCGAGGCAAATGTGGGTCAGATTTTTCGTGTGCCAGGTTCGGCCAAAAGTTATTCAAGTTTGGCCCTCCACCAATCCAATATTTGACATCATCTCAGAGCCATTGTCTCACGCAAGCCCAGGGGCGGACATGCCCGCTGTGGCGTAATGCCGTGATGGGGAGGGATGGTGTGGCTTCGCAGCGCAGATGGTCATGGCGCAGGATTTGATCCCGGTGCTCATCCGATGACGAGCTGTCGGTGGAGTTTCTGACAATGGGAGAAATGAACCGCTCCAGACACGGCGTCCGTGGCTCCAGGCGAGAGCAATGACCTCTGGGAGAGCGCGAGGCGTTGCTACTCTCGATACCACAATGTCTCCCACTACATCTCAATCATCTTTAGGCATTCTATTTAGAGATTTTTATAGCCACTGCTCGAATGTGTTGTACAACTCCAACGAGACGCAGTGACCGTAAGGTAGCAAGGGGGTCATCCGCCAGAAGGGGGTCATCCGCCAGAAGGGGGTCATCCGCCTGAAGGGGGTCATCCGCCTGAAGGTGGGTCATCCGCCTGAAGGGGGTCATCCGCCTGAAGGTGGGCACTTTTTTTTTTTACTTTATATGGAGGGGCGGCTTTTTTGCAGCCAACTGCAAAGTTTTTTGCCGCAGAATTGGGGGGGGGTGGCTGCAAGCAAACATCTTGACCCGCCCCGGGCGACCTACCCCTAGCTCCACCTCTGGCGAGACGATCTCAATATATAAATAATACAGCCAACATTATCCAGTCAAACACAGAGATGACAACACAGCGCCCATCAAGTACAACACAGCGCCCATCAATACAGCCAACATTATCCAGTCAAACACAGAGATGACAACACAGCGCCCATCAAGTACAACACAGCGCCCATCAATACAGCCAACATTATCCAGTCAAACACAGAGATGACAACACAGTGCCCATCAAGTACAACACAGCGCCCATCAATACAGCCAACATTATCCAGTCAAACACAGGGATGACTTTTATTTTGCGACCTCGCTATCCATCTATCTTATGACTGTTCTATTGTCACAACTTTATATTGATGAAAAGTCTATTGGTACAATTTTATTTCATGAATCAAATAGCGCATTTCCTATCACGTGCTCCTACTTATGACCGTCCTAGGTGGAGCCAATCAGATTTTTCTGGCCGCCATATTGGAAGCGGGTCACCCAGTCTCTCTTCGTCTGACCGCTAAATCCTTTCGTACGTTATTCCCCCCTCCCTTCCTACGCCCCTCCACCCCACCCCCCCTAGTTACGTCCTCATTAAATGGTTATCCCCCCGACTTTCTCCAGGCACATCACGTGCTTTACAAAGATGGATGGCCTGTTTGTATGTTTTTACCAGCTCCTTCATTTGGTCGCTGAAAGAAGCCATTATTATTATGATCTGTTCAGGGGGGGGGGGGAGAGAGCCAGCCAGGCCGCTCGGGTTTTGATTCTCTCGGTCAGAGTCCATCTCAGCGGGCCCTCCAGGGGCCCCTCGGTGTTTATTNGGGGGGGGGGGGGTCATTGCATTTTGTGTTTTCAAAATATGGTATCTTTTACCACCCGGCTGTCAGGGCCATTGATATAATGGTGAATGGTACAACTCCAAAGTCACAGAGCACTGGTCTGCTGAGGCTATGGATGTAATAGGACATGGTCATGACTCTAAAGTCACTTACAACCTGACCGGAAATGTTAATCCATAGTTCGAATTAGAGACCGACCGAATTTCGGCTTCGGTTTCGGCGCCGAGAGTGGTCATTTTATCACTTTCGGCCAAGTTTCGGTTTCGACCGAAACTGAAAGTTAACTTTCGGCTTAATTTCGGTTTCGGCCGAAAGAGAAAAGTTAACTTTCGTTTTTTTTTCGGTTTTGGTCGAAATTGACTTATACTTTCGGCCATCCGAAAGTGACTGAGGTTTTCTGTCATATAATACTCAGCGAAAGCGATATTTAACGATATTTAACAACACAGCGACATTTAAGAACAAACCAAACGATCTTTAAGAACAAATAAAGCGATCTTTAAGAACGAACTAAACGATCTTTAAAAACAAATAAAGCGATCTTTAACAACAAATTAAGCAATCTTTGAGAACAAACTAAACGATATTTAACAACAAACTAAGCGACATTTAAGAACAAACTAAACGATCTTTAAAACAAACTGAGCGATCTTTAAGAACAATCTAAGCAATCTTTAATAAAAAAACTAAACGATCTTAAAGAACAAACTAAGCGATTTTTAAGAACTAACTAAATGATCTTTAAGAACAAAACAAATTATATTTAATAGTAAACTAAATGATTTATAAGAATAATTTAAGCGATCTTAAACAGAAAACTAAATGTTCTTTAGGAACAAACTAAAAGATCTTTAAGAACAAACAAATCGATCTTAAAGAAAAAAATCAGTTATCTATAAGAACAAACTAAGCGATCTTTATGAAAAAACTAAACGATCTTCAACAACAAAATAAGCGATCTTTAAGAACAAACTGAATGATCTTTAAGAACAATTAAGCGATATTTATAAACAAACTAAACGATCTTTTTTGAACACACTGAATGATCTTTAATAACAAACTAAAAGATCTTTAAACAAAAACTAGGCGATCTTTATGAACAAACTAACCGATCTTTAAGAACAAATAAAGCGACCATTAATAAAAAACTGAACGATCTTTAAGAACAAGCTAAACGATCTTTAACAGCAAAATGTTATATTTGATGTTTATTTATTAATATTCCCGATTATCTCATTTTTTATAGAAAGAATGTAAATATTTATACTTTCTCCCATCATTTTCGATGTTGGCAGAATATATGCAGGAACAAATTTCAAAATATCTAAATATTTCATTTTCGGTTTCAGCTTCGGTTTCGGCTGAAAGTCAATTATAACTTTCGGCCTTTTTTTCGGTTTCGACCGAAAGTGATTTTTAAACTTTCGGCCTACTTTCGGTTTCGGCCGAAAGTCATTTTAAACTTTCGGCCTATTTTCGGCGTCGGCAGAAATAAGAAAATCCCTTTCGGTCGGTCTCTAGTTCGAATGACTGCGACTTTAAAATGCCGCCCTATTCTTAGAAGAGGCCATTCCCGACATGCATCGCTGGTTACAAGGAGCCTTCGCTCAAAATGATTCAGTTGGCTCATGGCTCCACAAGTGTATCATAATGGTCGTAAGTCCACCATCCTCGCCAAAGACTTAGTGCGCGTACCCAGCTCTTTGTTCAGTGCAAACACCACTCATTGCTCGGTTCAAACACCACGCATTGCTCGGTTCAAACACCACTCATTGCTCGGTTCAAACACCACACATTGCTCGGTTCAAACACCACACATTGCTCGGTTCAAACACCACTCATTGCTCGGTTCAAACACCACACATTGCTCGGTTCAAACACCACACATTGCTCGGTTCAAACACCACACATTGCTCGGTTCAAATACCACTCATTGCTCGGTTCAAACCCCACACATTGCTCGGTTCAAACACATCTCATTGCACGGTTATAACACATCTCATTGCACTGTTATAACACAACCCATCACCATGTTATAACACAACCCATCACCATGTTATAACACAACCCATCACCATGTTATAACACAACCCATCACTATGTTATAACACAACCCATCACCATGTTATAACACAAATCATCACCATGTTATAACACAACTCATCACAATGTTATAACACAACCCATCACCATGTTATAAAACAACCCTCACCATGTTATAACACAACCCATCACCATTTTATAACACAACTCATCACCATGTTATAACACAACCCATCACCATTTTATAACACAACTCATCACCATGTTATAACACAACCCTCACCATGTTATAACACAACCCATCACCATTTTATAACACAACTCATCACCATGTTATAACACAACCCTCACCATGTTATAACACAACCCATCACCATTTTATAACACAACTCATCACCATGTTATAACACAACCCTCACCATGTTATAACACAACCCATCACCATTTTATAACACAACTCATCACCATGTTATAACACAACCCTCACCATGTTATAACACAACCCATCACCATTTTATAACACAACTCATCACCATGTTATAACACAACCCTCACCATGTTATAACACAACCCATCACCATTTTATAACACAACTCATCACCATGTTATAACACAACCCTCACCATGTTATAACACAACCCATCACCATTTTATAACACAACTCATCACCATGTTATAACACAACCCTCACCATGTTATAACACAACCCATCACCATTTTATAACACAACTCATCACCATGTTATAACACAACCCTCACCATGTTATAACACAACCCATCACCATTTTATAACACAACTCATCACCATGTTATAACACAACCCTCACCATGTTATAACACAACCCATCACCATTTTATAACACAACTCATCACCATGTTATAACACAACCCTCACCATGTTATAACACAACCCATCACCATTTTATAACACAACTCATCACCATGTTATAACACAACCCTCACCATGTTATAACACAACCCATCACCATTTTATAACACAACTCATCACCATGTTATAACACAACCCTCACCATGTTATAACACAACCCATCACCATTTTATAACACAACTCATCACCATGTTATAACACAACCCTCACCATGTTATAACACAACCCATCACCATTTTATAACACAACTCATCACCATGTTATAACACAACCCTCACCATGTTATAACACAACCCATCACCATTTTATAACACAACTCATCACCATGTTATAACACAACCCTCACCATGTTATAACACAACCCATCACCATTTTATAACACAACTCATCACCATGTTATAACACAACCCTCACCATGTTATAACACAACCCATCACCATTTTATAACACAACTCATCACCATGTTATAACACAACCCTCACCATGTTATAACACAACCCATCACCATTTTATAACACAACNCCGCCCCAGTGCTCTCTGTGTCCACCCCCACCCCAGTGCTCTCTGTTTCCACCCCCACCCCAGTGCTCTCTGTTTCCACCCCCACCCCAATTCTTTTCTACACGATTTCCCCCTTGCAGCTTTTGTCTGTTCATGAGCCAGACTTCTTTAATGCTAGGCTCTGGGCCAACGTAATGAGCCACTGCAAGGGGAGATCACTCTCCACTCCAAGGGGGAGATCAGTCTCCACCGATGGCACGTGCAGACATCTACACCGAATGGGCCACGGTCTGTTGCTCCCACTATTTCTGTCAGTTCAATGGTTATTATTTGGTTGTTTTTTTGAAAGAATTGATGTACATCCTAACGAAGCATGTCACGTGGTCATCACGCAGGAAACCTCACAAGTTTTAACTGGTAGTATATCTCTCTAGGCATCCCTCATTCATCTGTCATGCATCTCTCATTCATCCCTCATACATCTGTCATGCATCACTCATACATCCGTCATACATCTCTCATGCATCTCTCATACATCTCTCATGCATCTCTCATACATCTCTCATGCTTCTCTCATGCATCTGTCATACCATACATCTCTCATGCATCTGTCATACATCTCTCATGCATCTGTCATACATCTCTCATGCATCTGTCATACATCTCTCATGCATCTGTCATACATCTCTCATGCATCTGTCATACATCTGTCATACATCTCTCATGCATCTGTCATACATCTCTCATGCATCTGTCATACATCTCTCATGCATCTGTCATACATCTGTCATACATCTCTCATGCATCTGTCATACATCTCTCATGCATCTGTCATACATCTCTCATGCATCTGTCATACATCTGTCATACATCTCTCATGCATCTGTCATACATCTCTCATGCATCTGTCATACATCT
>CAXITT010000183.1:470028-493072 GCA_964033795.1 Lymnaea stagnalis | reverse complement strand
AGGGGGGGGGGGGGGGGGGGGCGGTTCCTAGTGATGACGGACACCTCGGTCAGATGTGCGTCCGCTCTCTCGCCCCCTTTCTCTTACAGTCTCTCTCACCTTCCCAAGCTATTCTTGTGACTACCTGTGTGTCTCTCTTTCTTCGTCATATCTCCCATTCTCTCTCTCCCTTTTTCTATCTTTCTCGTACTAAGACTTCATTTCTATCTCTCCTAGATGGTCTCTATGGTCTCTTATGTCTCCCGCTGCAAGAATATTTATTCCTGCTCACTCGCTCTCTCTCTCACTCGTTCTCTCTCTCACTCGCTCTCTCTCTCACTCGCTCTCTCTCTCTCTCTCACTCGCTCTCTCTCTCTCACTCGTTCTCTCTCTCACTCGCTCTCTCTCTCACTCGCTCTCTCTCCCTCAATATCTCTTCCTGTCTTCTCTCTCTCCCCCTCCATTTCTCCCTTACCTCACTATCTCTCCCTCTCCACCTCCATCTCTCTTCCTTACCTCACTATCTCTCCCTCTCCCCCCTCCATCTCTCTTCCTTACCTCACTATCTCTCCCTCCTCCATCTCTCTTCCTTACCTCACTATCTCTCCCTCTCCCCCCTCCATCTCTCTTCCTTACCTCACTATCTCTCCCTCTCCCCCCTCCAGTCTATCGCTTTCTTTTCCTTTCTTTATACGTCACTTCCTGTTTCTATTGGTATTCACTTAGATCGACACATTTCGACCATTCTGAACAAGGTCCACCGAGGTGGGGGGGGGGGGTGGTCGTCACACTTCCCCGGGGGCAAGGCGGGGTCGGGAGTTTTTTCTGTACGTTTCCCAGAGTTCCGCTCTCTTCCGCCCGAATCAATGCTGGAGTCGTATCAAATAATCCCGCCATTGTTTCAATTTAAACCTCCCCCCACCCACCCACGCCCTTTTTTTTGGTGGTCGTTTTGTGACCGTGAAGTTGTTGTTTTGTGTGTGTTCACCTTTACCGATGCCCCACCACGAGCGTCACGGTCGGCAGAGGTTGACATGTTAAACAATGGTTAAACATTGCTTCGGGTCGGAGAGAAGCTGAAGAGAGTCGGCTCGTGTGGCCTGCTCATGACATCGTCCGCGGTTGGTTGCCTGCTCATGACATCGTCCGCGGTTGGTTGCCTGCTCATGACATCGTCCGCGGTTGGTTGCCTGCTCATGACATCGTCCGCGGTTGGTTGCCTGCTCATGAAATCGTCCATGGTTGNCTGCTCATGACATCGTCCGCGGTTGGTTGCCTGCTCATGACATCGTCCGCGGTTGGTTGCCTGCTCATGACATCGTCCGCGGTTGGTTGCCTGCTCATGACATCGTCCGCGGTTGGTTGCCTGCTCATGACATCGTCCGCGGTTGGTGGCCTGCTCATGACATCGTCCATGGTTGGTTGCCTGCTCATGACAACGTCCATGGTTGGTTGCCTGGTCATGACGCCGTCCATGGTTGGTTGTCTGGTCATGACACCACCGTCCACGGTTGGTTGCCTGGTCATGACACCACCGTCCACAGTTGGTTGCCTGGTCATGACACCGTCCACGGTTGGTTGCCTGGTCATGACACCGTCCGCGGTTGGTTGCCTGGTCATGACACCACCGTCCACGGTTGGTTGCCTGGTCATGACAACGTCCACGGTTGGTTGCCTGGTCATGACACCGTCCGCGGTTGGCTGACCGTAACGGGTCTGTGACGGCCGCAGACAAAAATAACATGGTAGCAAAATTGGAGTTGCTTGCCTTTTTAAAAAAATCCGAATTCAAATATGATGTTCGGACTCATCCGTAAAGGAGAACTCTGGAGTCTTTTTCAGAATTCGAATTTGATGATCGGACTCATCCGTAAAGGAGAACTCTGGAGTCTTTTTCGGAATTCAAATTTGATGATGGGACTCATCCGTAAAGGAGAACTCTGGAGTCTTTTTCAGAATTCGAATTTGATGATCGGACTCATCCGTAAAGGAGAACTCTGGAGTCTTTTTCAGAATTCGAATTTGATGATCGGACTCATCCACACATCGCCATGACCGGAACAAAATCGACCCCTACTTCACGATCATTATTTCATGACCCCTACTGTACGACTCTTACTCTACCATACCTAATAGAAGACCCCGACTCCATGACCCTAACTTCAATACCCGGACACCATGACCCTTACTTCATGACCCAGACACCATGACCCTTACTTCATGACCCCGACTCCATGACCCTTACTTCATGACCCTGACTCCATGACCCTTACGTCATGACCCGACTCAAGGACCCTTACTTCATGACTCCGACTCCATGACCCCGACTCCATGACCCCGACTCCATGACCCCGACTCCATGACCCCGACTCCATGACCCTTACTTCATGACCCCGACTTCATGACCCTTACTTCATGACCCCGACTCCATGACCCTTACTTCATGACCCCGACTCCATGACCCTTACTTCATGACCCCGACTCCATGACCCTTACTTCATGATCCCGACTCCATGACCCTTTCTTCATGACACCGACTGGGCACTCGGACGTCCTTGCATTAAGACGTCCACCACATTGCATGGGCAGTCCTTGGATTAAGACGTCCACCACACTGCACTGGGCAGTCCTTGGAATAAGACGTCCACCCCACTGCACTGGGCACTCGGAAGTCCTCACATTAAGACGACCACCACACTGCACTGGGCAGTCCTTGGATTAAGACGTCCACCACACTGCACTGGGCACTCGGACGTCCTCACATTAAGACGACCACCACACTGCATGGGTAGTCCTTGGATTAAGACGTCCACCACACTGCACTGGGCAGTCCTTTGATTAAGAAGTCCACCCCACTGCACTGGGCACTCGGACGTCCTCACATTAAGACATCCACCCCACTGCACTGGGCACTCGGACGTCCTCACATTAAGACGTCCACCACACTGCACTGGGCACTCGGACGTCCTCACATTAAGACGACCACCACACGGCATGGGTAGTCCTTGGATTAAGACGTCCACCACACTGCACTGGGCAGTCCTTGGATTAAGAAGTCCACCACACGGCACTGGGCACTCGGACGTCCTCACATTAACCCGTCCACCACACGGCACTGGGCACTCTGCCGTCCTCACATTAAGACGTCCACCACACGGCAATGGGCACTCGGCCGTCCTCACATTAAGACGTCCACCCCACTGCACTGTGCACTCGGACGTCCTCACATTAAGACGTCCACCACACTGCACTGGGCACTCGGACCTCCTCACATTAAGACGACCACCACACGGCATGGGTAGTCCTTGGATTAAGACGACCACCACACTGCACTGGGCAGCCCTTGGATTAAGAAATCCACCACACGGCACTGGGCACTCTGCCGTCCTCACATTAAGACGACCACCACAGGGCATGGGTAGTCCTTGGATTAAGATGACCACCACACGGCATGGGCAGTCCGTGGATTAAGAAGTCCACCACACGGCACTGGGCACTCGGCCGTCCTCACATTAAGACGTCCACCACACTGCACTGGGCACTCGGACGTCCTCACATTAAGACGTCCACCACACTGCACTGGGCACTCGGACGTCCTCACATTAAGACGTCCACCACACTGCACTGGGCACTCGGACGTCCTCACATTAAGACGTCCACCACACTGCACTGGGCACTCGGACGTCCTCACATTAAGACGTCCACCACACTGCACTGGGCACTCGGACGTCCTCACATTAAGACGTCCACCACACTGCACTGGGCACTCGGACGTCCTCACATTAAGACGTCCACCACACTGCACTGGGCACTCGGACGTCCTCACATTAAGACGTCCACCACACTGCACTGGGCACTCGGACGTCCTCACATTAAGACGTCCACCACACTGCACTGGGCACTCGGACGTCCTCACATTAAGACGTCCACCACACTGCACTGGGCACTCGGACGTCCTCACATTAAGACGTCCACCACACTGCACTGGGCACTCGGACGTCCTCACATTAAGACGTCCACCACACTGCACTGGGCACTCGGACGTCCTCACATTAAGACGTCCACCACACTGCACTGGGCACTCGGACGTCCTCACATTAAGACGTCCACCACACTGCACTGGGCACTCGGACGTCCTCACATTAAGACGTCCACCACACTGCACTGGGCACTCGGACGTCCTCACATTAAGACGTCCACCACACTGCACTGGGCACTCGGACGTCCTCACATTAAGACGTCCACCACACTGCACTGGGCACTCGGACGTCCTCACATTAAGACGTCCACCACACGGCACTGGGCACTCGGACGTCCTCACATTAAGACGTCCACCACACGGCACTGGGCACTCGGACGTCCTCACATTAAGACGTCCACCACACGGCACTGGGCACTCGGACGTCCTCACATTAAGACGTCCACCACACGGCACTGGGCACTCGGACGTCCAGTGACGACAACAGAGCGCGTCCAATGATCGCCTTTGTAATGGAAGATGGGGGGGGGGGGTTACGGCGCAGTAAAAACAACAGCCTAGCAACATGTCATCCCATTCAACAGAAACAGGAGACATTTGGACAAACAACAGCCTAGCAACATGTCATCCCATTCAACAGAAACAGGAGACATTTGGACAAACAACAGCCTAGCAACATGTCATCCCATTCAACAGAAACAGGAGACATTTGGAAATTTTTAAAAAGTCAGAACTTGTGATATAGTCGAGGGCGTCACCTCAACTTTAAATGAGAGCAGGGGCCGGGGGGGGGGAGCGCAGAGAATTTGAAGGCCCCAAATTGTTAGGTAAATCTGACTGAATATTTCAAGGGAGATTGTTATTAAATTGTTAGGTAAATCTGACTTAATATTTCAAGGGAGATTGTTATCAAAGTCATTTCAAATGTATGAGTGACCCGATCTCTTATTTATGTACGAGCAGGGCAGGGCAGCCATCTAATGGGAGCAGGATAGCCATTTAATGGAAGCAAGACAGCTATTTAATGGGAGCAGGGCAGCCATTTAATGGGAGCAGTGCAGCCATTTAATGGGATCAGGGAAGTCATTTAATAGGAGCAGGGCAGTCATTTAATAGGAGCAGGACAGCCATTGAAAGAAGTTTCACTATAACCCCCCCCCCCCATCTCCATTCCTGGCGGTCCTCTAGTCAGACCGCGGACAACGCTGGGGAGTTAATGGAACGGACTCCGGAATGTTGCAAGTCAAAAACATGCAGGAGCCGAATGGAAAACACTTTGAGGAGTTGTTCCACACCTATGCCGGTCACGAGACACCTATGCCAGTCAGGGGGCATGGAGCTTTATTCATCAGACGTCTGCTAGTCTGTCTCAGACGAAAATGAAAAGAAAAAAATAAATGTCTTCTCCATCTGGATTCTGTCTGTGTTCATCACGTTGTCAGAGTTGATCAGTACCAATACCTATCATGATATCCACTGTACTTAGTACCAATACTTTAACACTTCACTCCATACTATATGAGCCCTGACTCCTCTGAGCCAATGCCATAACGTGGGCGCCCTTGCATTCCATGATAGAGTCAACACGGTGTAGTCAGTAGGTAAAACTGTCTGAACATGATGGATGTGACCCCCCCCCCCGGACCTTCAACCACCCCCCTCCTCCTCCACACACTACCTTCTGTCAGTCCTGCACTTGTAGACTGCATACGTTTAACACAGACCCCCAGACCCCCGGACCCCGAGGGGGGAATGCACTCAACATTGTTTGGGGGAGGAAGGGAGCTGGGGGGTAAACGCGAGGAAGCTCGGTTGGGGGGGGAGGGGAGGGACATCGCATGTCCCCCGGACCCCAAGGGGGGAATGCACTCAACATTGTTTGGGGGAGGAAGGGAGCTGGGGGGTAAACGCGAGGAAGTTCGGTTGGGGGGGGAGGGGAGGGACATCGCATGACATCCCCGGGCTGGAGAGACCAGTGGTTCCTAAATGAATCCGGCAGACGACCCGGGGGTAGCACAACGGTATGTCGAGTGGTTAAGACAAGTATGGCTTTGTTGTCCGCCGAGTCAGGCCCAGTAATCTCCCCTTTTATTCAAACTGAGTAAACTATGTGATACAAAGCATATGTGAACTATATGATACAAAGCATAATATGTGAACTATGTGATACAAAGCATGTGTAAAGTTTTTTTTTGTGGCGAGGTCAAATAATTTGGTACCACGAGGTCCACCTTAACCCGCCCCTCCAAATGTGTTGGACACTCCAATTCCTGGCACATGACGGACGTCATGCAAGAGCCTGCTGCTTCCTTCTGTCTATCAAATTTGGACAAATGAATGACCTTGTCGGCGGTGTGTATGACCTTGTCGGTGTTATTTTACCCACCTGGGCAGAAACTCGCAGAGCTTAAGCTCCGAATAGTATAGTAAATTGGGTTGTCCGTCTCACTGTATAGCCATGTACACTGTTTGCACTATATGGGTATGTACCACAGACTGCACTATATGGGTATGTACCATTGACTGCGCTATATGGGTATGTAACATTGACTGCGCTAAATGGGTATGTACCATTGACTGCGCTATATGGGTATGTACCACAGACTGCACTATATGGGTATGTACCATTGACTGCGCTAAATGGGTATGAACCATTGAATGCGCTATATGGGTATGTACCATTGACTGCGCTAAATGGGTATGTACCACAGACTGCGCTATATGGGTATGTACCACAGACTGCACTATATGGGTGTGTACCACAGACTACACTATATAGTTATAAGGTCTCGATTTGATGTGTATTTTGTATTGTTCTTTGATTTTTGTTTTAGTTATTTTTCTAGGGGTGTGGATGTGGGGGGGGGGGGGGGGGGGGGGGGGGGGGGCGTCATAAGCTATTGCTACGCTCCTGATTCGGAGTGAACTAAATCAATCAATAAGAGTTTAGAGCCGACGATGCCAAACATCCATCTTCAGAATTCGCCTTGGCCTGAACCGAATCGAGGGAACAAACAAAAACAGGGCTCTTTAAAAGCACCAAGCCCCTCGAGGGCAAACACAGCGCCCCGTAACAGAGCAGGGTGCTGCGCCCCGTAACAGAGCAGGGTGCTGTGTGTGTGTGCTCAGCGTGTTTAATTAGGTTCAACTATTAAAAGATTTATCAGGGGCCCCGGGATACCATCCTTCATCCACCGGCTTCCGGTTGGAGGTAAATAGCAGACGGCTAATTTAACTCCCTTGAAAGAGTTATTTCAAAGTCTCTCCCATTCACTCCCCTGGTAAAGATGGCGCGTAATTGAAGACAGATTCCATCTGTACATATCAGACAGATTCTTCCCCCCCCCCTTTCCTCTGTATATATGCCATGGACATCATTGAAAAATGGCTTGAACATTAAATTGAAAATAAAAATGAACAACAATTTGAACAATAAACTGAACAATAACATGAACAATAACATGAACAATAACATGAACAATAACATGAACAATAACATGAACAATAACATGAACAATAAACTGAACAATAACATGAACAATAACATGAACAATAACATGAACACTAACATGAACAATGACAGAAAGAAAAAAACAACTCGGCCGTGACTATGAAAACATCCATTCAGGGGCAGATTTCGTAATGCTTTTCCAGTGAGGGGGGGGGGGGGGCAGGTACCATTAAAAGACTCAATAAAACATAACGGGCAATAACGGGTTCCCTCAATACAGACAGACATAAACTGACTTAAGGGGTTGTTGTTGTTTTGTTGTTGTTGGTGTTAGGGTTGGGCGTAACACTTCCTAAGACCTTAACCAAACAGAAAGCGTGTCGTGGTGAAGTTTCTCCCAACTTCTCGGAGCCCCAAGGGCATTCTCGGAGAAGCAGATTTGTTTAAAACTAGATGCGTGTGCTTTTTTTATGGATAGATATGAAACAGTTTTGAAGATCGTAAGCCATAGAAATATAGGTAACGGTTGTGAGAATAGTAAGCGATAAAAAGACATGAAAAGGTTGTGCGAATACTAAGTGATAGAAAGATGTGAAAAGTTGTGAAAATAGTAAGTGACAGAAAGATATGAAAAAGTTGTGAGAATAGTAAGTGATGTCTGCAACTTGACTTTCAACTTGTTTGTCTGAAAACAATATTGACACGCCATTTGAAAAAGGAAATTGAGGGGGTGGGGGTAGTATAACTTAACACCCCCAGCCCCCCCTCCCCCCCAAGCATCTATCCCATCTGCCACCTACTGTCGGGGGATATTTTGGGTGACGACCCGGCGTACCAGCTAAGAGTTGCCCTGGAAGTGTCAGAAAATACACCATCAAAGCCCATGGCATTCCATGCGCAAATATGTCTCCTCTTTGCCACGAGCCGTGAGGTGCCAGCCATTTTCCCCTCTGCCCCGAACGACACATGAATGACAAAAGCAATAACTAGGTATCGGGGATTACCAGAAACTGTTACTCTTGACAGCAATATCTTGAGTTTAGTATAGCTGAACTTAAAGAAACTGTTACTCTTGACAGCAATATCTTGAGTTTAGTATAGCTGAACTTAAAGAAACTGTTACTCTTGACAGCAATATCTTGAGTTTAGTATAGCTGAACTTAAAGAAACTGTTACTCTTGACAGCAATATCTTGAGTTTAGTATAGCTGAACTTAAAGAAACTGTTACTCTTGACAGCAATATCTTGAGTTTAGTATTGCTGTATGTTTTTTTGGATTTAACTACGTGAAGTATCAAAGCTGTCGTCCCTTACATCCACACAGTCATCCCTTACATCCAAGCAGTCATCCCTTACAGACAGCCACGCTGGCTTCCCTTAAAGACAGCCACGCAGGCTTCTCTTCCAGCCATTCCCGCCATTTGCTTAGCTGCACGACTTACTGCTCACACGCCAACTTACCTTGCGTTCTCTGGTCCCACAGAGGCCTTGTCATACGAAGAACTCGCTGTGATCGCTTTGTCAGGGATATCATACGAGTGCATGCCGAGGGGAGTGATACAGTTGCCTGCAGGAGATGAGAAGACACAATAACATGGATTGTTATAGCTTTAACACAATTAGGACACAAAGACATGGTGATTAACGGAATAATGTTTTAGTAGCTTTGTTGAGAAAGACACATATATAGTATATAAACATGCATAGTGAAGCATGATTTAATACGTGGCCATTTTGAGAGTGAGGTAGGGGGAGAGAGAATGAGGGATAGGAAAAGCGGGAGGAGGTACACATAAGAGAGGTAGGAAGGTGGGAGGTTGAGAGAGGGAGGGAGGGATGGATGTGGTGGAGGGGGGAGAGATCAATAGAAATAACAAGTTGTCAAGGTCGATCAACAGAACCAACACGTTGTCAAGTAGAGACCGATCGAAAGTGATTTTCTGATTTCGGTCGAAGCCGAAAATAGGTCGAAAGTTTAAAATGACTTTCGGCCGAAACCGAAAAAATACCGAAAGTTTAAAAATGACTTTCGGCCGAAACCGAAAAAATACCGAAAGTTAAAAATGACTTTCGGCCGAAACCGAAAAAATACCGAAAGTTAAAAATGACTTTCGGCCGAAACCGAAAATGGAATATTTAGATATTTTGAAATTCGTTCCCGCATACATTCTGCATACATCGAAAATGATGGGAGAAAGTATAAACATTTAAATTATTTTTATAAAAAAATGAGATAATCATGAATATTAATAAATAAACATCTAATATAACATCTTGTTGTTAAAGATCGTTCAGTTTTTTTGTTAATGATCGCTTTATCTGTTCTTAAAGATCGGTTATTTAGTTCATAAAGATCACCTGGTTTGTTGTTAAAAATCGTTTATTTTGTTTTTTAAGATCGCTTAGTTTGTTCTTAAAGATCGCTTAGTTTTGTTTAAAGATCTTTTAGTTTGTTATTAAAGATCATTTAGTTTGTTCAAAAAAGATAGCTCAGTTTTTTCTTAAAGATCGCTTAGTATGTGTTATTAAAAGATCGTTTAATTTGATAATAAAGATGGCTAGGTTTGTTCTTAAAGATCATTGATTTTGTTCTTAAATTTCGCTTAGTTGTTCTTAAAGATCATCCAGTTTGTTCTTAAAGATAATTTAGTTTGTTTGTATAGATCTTTTAGTTTGTTCTTAAAAATTGTTTAGTTTGTTCTTAAAGATCGCTTATTTTGTTGTTGAAGATCGCTTAGTTTTTTCATAAAGATCGCTGAGTTTGTTCTGATAGATAATTAATTGATTTTGTTCCTTAAGATAGATTAGTTTGTTCTGAAAGATCTTTCAGTTTCTTCTTAAAGAACATTTAGTTTTGTTAAAGATCGCTTAGCTTATTCTTATTAATCATTTAGTTTACTATTAAAGATCATTTGTTTTGTTCTTAAAATCACTTAATCCGTTCTTAAAAATCGCTTAGTTTGTTCTTTAAGATCGTTTAGATTTTTTAAATTAAAGATCGCTTTATTTGTTTTTAAAGATCACTTTAATTCTTCTTAAAGATCGTTTAGTTTGTTCTTAAATGTGGCTTAGTTTGTTGTTAAATATCGCTTTTGCTGAGAATTAGATGGCCGAAAGTCTAAGTCAATTTCGGCCGAAACCGAAAAAAACACGAAAGTTAACTTTTCTCTTTCGGCCGAAACCGAAATTAAGCCGAAAGTTAACTTTCAGTTTCGGCCGAAACCGAAACTTGGCCGAAAGTGATAAAATGGCCACTTTCGGCGCCGAAACCGAAGCCGAAATTCGGTCGGTCTCTTTCGTCAAGGTCGACCAACAGAACTAATAAGTTGCCCTGGTCGAATTACAGAACTAACACGTTGCCAAGATCGATCTACAGAAGTAACAAGTTGCCAAAGTCAAATTACAGAATTAAAAAGTTGCCAAGGTCGATCTACAGAACTAACAACTTGCCAAAGTCAAATTACAGAATTAACAAGTTGTCAAGGTCGATCTACAGAACTAACAAGTTGTCAATAACCGTGGCAGGGCGTTACGCTGTGGTAAGGCACAATGTGATACATTACTCTCTACAGATACGAGCATAATATTTCAAACTCACCCGGCGATTTGAACGGGTTTAATCTGCTAGTTAATGAATGTTAGCCCGACCCACCCTCTACACCCCTAGATTAACATGAAAAAAGAAGTCTCAGCATTTTGAAACAAAGCACACGGAGTCAAGAATCATGTTTTCGAGATATGTAAACAAAGAACCCCCCCCCCCCCCAATCCCACCAAGCCGTGCCAAGGAGCACCCCCCACCCCCTCCCCTCCAAACCCATCAAGTCGTGCCAAGGAGCACCCCCCACCCCCATCCACACACTTTTCCCTTCTTTACCCCTAAGCCTCGTTTGGAACATCCCCCCGGAGACCCCGTGCACTGGAATACAAATGTGCATTTTGATGCAATTTGAATCCAGCAGTTCAGAAATGGCAGCTTGCACCCAATGGCTCATGAATTGCCTCGCTGTTCCAATGGAACGACTGTCTAATACTCGTCCTCACATCGGTCGGCCCCCAGGTCGCCAGCGGGATGGCAAAAGAGGGCGGGGAGGGGGGGGGGGCGAGCAAGTGTTCTGGTGTAATGACGAATTTTTTTATGCGTTTTATTTAATAGTTGGTGGAGCTCAGGAGCTCAGGACGAGCTGCGAGACTGGAATGATGACAGCTCATTTGTGTTGATGGGTAAAGTCGTGTACATGATGTACGCAACCCTATCCTGGTGTACATATCTGACCTCTAAACGTCACAATCAAAGTGTACACATCTGACTCTAAACGTCACAATCAAAGTGTACAAATTTGACTCTAAACGTAACAATCAAAGTGTACACATCTGAATCTAAACGTCACAATCAAAGTGTACACATTTGACTCTAAACGTCACAATCAAAGTGTACACATCTGACTCTAAACGTCACAATCAAAGTGTACACATCTGACTCTAAACGTCACAATCAAAGTGTACACATTTGACTCTAAACGTCACAATCAAAGTGTACACATTTGACTCTAAACGTCACAATCAAAGTGTACACATCTGAATCTAAACGTCACAATCAAAGTGTACACATTTGACTTTAAACGTCACAATCAAAGTGTACACATTTGACTCTAAACGTCACAATCAAAGTGTACACATCTGACTCTAAACGTCACAATCAAAGTGTACACATTTGACTCTAAACGCCACAATCAAAGTGTACACATTTGACTCTAAACGCCACAATCAAAGTGTACACATCTGACTCTAAACGTCACAATCAAAGTGTACTCTAACGTCAGAATCAAAGTGTACAAATCTGAATCTAAACGTCACAATCAAAGTGTACACATTTGACTCTAAACGTCACAATCAAAGTGTACACATCTGACTCTAAACGTCACAATCAAAGTGTACTCTAACGTCAGAATCAAAGTGTACAAATCTGAATCTAAACGTCACAATCAAAGTGTACACATTTGACTCTAAACGTCACAATCAAAGTGTACACATCTGAATCTAAACGTCACAATCAAAGTGTACTCTAACGTCAGAATCAAAGTGTACACATTTGACTCTAAACGTCACAATCAAAGTGTACACATTTGACTCTAAAAGTCACAATCAAAGTGTACACATCTGTCTCTAAACGTCACAATCAAAGTGAACACATTTGACTCTTAACGTCACAATCAAAGTGTACACATCTGAATCTAAACGTCACAATCAAAGTGTACACATTTGACTTTAAACGTCACAATCAAAGTGTACACATTTGACTCTAAACGTCACAATCAAAGTGTACACATCTGACTCTAAACGTCACAATCAAAGTGTACACATTTGACTCTAAACGTCACAATCAAAGTGTACACATTTGACTCTAAACGTCACAATCAAAGTGTACACATCTGACTCTAAACGTCACAATCAAAGTGTACACATTTGACTCTAAACGTCACAATCAAAGAGTACACATCTGACTCTAACGTCCCAATCAAAGCGTACACATCTGACGTCACAACGGAATACCCGGAGCCAGGTTCCGTTATTTTTTTGTCAGATTCTAAGAATTTTTTGTTTGTTAATCTCGGGCCATGGCCACATGGCCATGTTCTGTTCTGTTCTTAGAATGACTATCTAAACGACTCGCGAGCTCATCCTAACGTCATAATAACGTGTTGAAATGGGCGGGAGGGGTGGGGTATAACCCGCAAAGATAAGCGGTGAACTGGTGCAGTAGAGTTGTCTGTTCTTGTCATAGCTCATCAAGCAAGCTTTGCCTCTTACCTTTCCTCCGTCAATTACAACACGAGGTCGACCTTTCCCATCTGTAGTGAAAACAATTACAGCACGAGGTCGACCTTCTCCCATTTGTAATGAACACATTACAACACAAGGTCAACCTTTTCCCATCTGTAGTGAAAACAAATTCTTCTACCAAACCATTAGCCTCGACGTTATTAATGATTTACTGTTGTTGTTATTTATACAGGGGCAGCACAAATACATGACATCACAATATCTTCTTCCCCCTCCCCCAACCCCCCACCCGCAAAACATTGGAAGAAAGCAGCTGACTCCTGTTCCACGACTCCGGCCCAGCATCCCAACTTCGGCCCAACATCCCGACTCCGGCCCAACATCCCGACTCCGGCCCAACATCCCGACTCCGGCCCAGCAACCCGACTCCGGCCCAGCAACCCTACTCCGGTCCAGCATCCCGACTCCGGCCCAGCATCCCGACTCCGGCCCAGCGTCCCGACTCCGGCCCAGCAACCCTACTCCGGCCCAGCAACCCGACTCCGGCCCAGCAACCCGACTCCGGCCCAGCGTCTCGACTCCGGCCCAGCGTCCCGACTCCTGCCCAGCGTCCCGACTCCGGCCCAGCGTCCCGACTCCGGCCCAGCAACCCGACTCCGGCCCAGCGTCCCGGGCCCAGGATGTTGCGTTACGTGTCGGTTAATGAAAAGATCTCTTGGCGAGAAGTGGGGTGCCGTCAGCGCGCCCTCGAGTGAATAGTTCTGGCCCTCTGATATTTTGATTTAATGTCTGCGCGCCCTCGAGTGAGTGCTTCGCCTTTTTTTGATTAATGATTGGTGCTGGCGGTGTCGATTGGTACTAGGGCGTGCTGATGGGCGCTGATTGGTGGTGCTGGAGGTAGAGGGGAGATGCATACAAGGTGGCGTGCCAGCAGTGATCATGTAACATCGTTAGCTTTGACAGGTAAAATATTGACTTGACTTTTCGCTGTCTAAATGATGACAAAGTCAAGAGGAAACACAAATGTTCCTTTTTAGATTCTATTCTTGGCTTGCTGGTGATGAATACCTGCAATACCTTTTCCTGGTGTTGTATACCTGCAAAACCTTTTTGCTCTTTTCAAGGATTGGAGCATACACTCTGCTCTTATTAAAACAAACAAAAAACACAAAATACAAGAAATCCCAATATCTAGTTCTCTTATGCTGAATACCTGATACCATGAATTGCTCTTATTTAAAGAACACCAAATACCTTCTGATCGTATTCAAATAGCACTGAATACCTTCTGATCGTATTCAAATAGCACTGAATACCTTCTGATCGTATTCAAATAGCACTGAATACCTTCTGATCGTATTCAAATAGCACCAAATACCTTCTGATCGTATTCAAATAGCACTGAATACCTTCTGATCGTATTCAAATAGCACTGAATACCTTCATTTCACTCACTACACTTCAAATACATTATTCAAGCTCCGTTAATTAGATTGCATGTTAGCCTACATCCCTCGTATATCCTCCCCATCCCACGCATGTCATTCCAATCCCACGCATGTCATCATCCTTGCGACGCATGTCATCCCCCATCCCACGCATGTCAGCCCCCATCCCACGCATGTCAGCCCCCATCCCACGCATGTCAGCCCCCATCCCACACATGTCAGCCCCCATCCCACGCATGTCATCCCCCATCACACGCATGTCATCCCCATCCCACGCATGTCATCCCCATCCCACGCATGTCATCCCCATCCCACGCATGTCACCCCCATCCCACGCATTTGGTGATTAAGTATATATGTCAATATCTTAATGATTGAGTAGATCTGTCTCTTTCTTAATGATTAAGTAGATATGTCACTATTTTAATGATTAAGTAGAAAACTCACTATCTTAATGATTAAGTAGATATGTCACTATTTTAATGATTAAGTAGAAAACTCACTATCTTAATGATTAAGTAGATATGTCACTATTTTAATGATTAAGTAGAAAACTCACTATTTTAATGATTAAGTAGATATGTCACTATTTTAATGATTAAGTAGAAAACTCACTATCTTAATGATTAAGTAGATATGTCACTATTTTAATGATTAAGTAGAAAACTCACTATCTTAATGATTAAGTAGATATGCCATGTCATGATTTCTGCTACAATGTGATTGGCCAAACTCAGCAAGCAAGAATGTTCATTGATACCATTGTATGATGCCGACTCCACAACTCCAAGACTCCACGTTATGGTAAACAATTGATCGAGGTAGTCACAAAACCATTGAACATAGACTAAGACTGAAGTTGAACATTGAACATAGACTAAGACTGAAGTTGAACATTGAACATAGACTAAGACTGAAGTTGAACATTGAACATAGACTAAGAATGAAGTTGAACATTGAACATGAGACTGAACCCAAGGAATGTCAGGCAGTTGGAGAGAATTGGGGGTCCCCCTAAAGTCCAAGGTATGTCAGGCAGTTGGAGAGAATTGGGGGTCCCCCTAAAGTCCAAGGAATGTCAGGCAGTTGGAGAGAATTGGGGGTCCCCCTAAAGTCCAAGGAAAGAATGGGTGAGGGGAGAAGCCGTGTCACTCAATTTTTTTTTATTCCCAAAGCTAATAGGTCTAATAAGCCGGAGGGCAAAATATTTCCCAAGATTTCCCAAGATCATGATTAATATGAGTTTTTTTTTTGTTTTTTTTTTAAAGGGAAATTATTTTGGGAATTTTATTTTAAAAAAGTGAGTTTTTATCCTGAATGGAGTAGTAAATTCTCAAGATCTTGGGAAATTTCCCAAGGTGTAGCAGCCCTGAGTGTGAGGAGTGGGCTTGCGTGTGTGAAGGGCGGGACCTGTGGTCTGTGTGGTGGGATTTATGGCGGTGGGGCTGGCGTGAAATCGAATGAACGTCCCAGTCAACTTCCGGCAGCCATTTCTTTACGTCCCAGTCCACTTCCAGCAGCCATTTCTTTGCATTACCAAAGCGGAACACGTCGAGATTGGCGGTCTTAAGAGTAAGCAGTAAATACGGGAAGTAATTCAGGACGATCGAGACCATATAAGGGCCGATAAGTCATAGAGATTGACGCCACACCAAGGGGCAGTCATTCCTCAAGAAGAGATGGAGATTCTTACAAACGGCGGTAACTCCGGAAGATTAAATCTGCCCAAGCCTGAGAACTCATCAGATCAAGTAGTTCGTAAACGTGGCGGAAGGCCCAATGGGCCTTACCATTTATTAACAATAGTTTTAGCTACACAATGGATTCAACCCATACAGTTAGACTTGTTTTTTCTTTAATTTCATTTGTTTTCCTCATTTTTTGTAAATACTCTTCTTTACTTTTACATTAAAAATGTGGTATGGTGTATTGTTATGTAATATGGTGTATTGTTATGTAATATGGTGTATTGTTATTTAATATGGTGTATTGTTATGTAATATGGTGTATTGTTATGTAATATGGTGTATTGTTATGTATATGGTGTATTGTTATGTATATGGTGTATTGTTATGTATATGGTGTATTGTTATGTATATGGCGTATTGTTATGTATATGGTGTATTGTTATGTAATATGGTGTATTGTTATGAAATATGGTGAATTTTTATGTAATATGGTGTATTGTTATGTGATATGGTGTATTTTTATATGATGTATTGTTATGTGATATGGTGTAGTGTTATGTGATATGCTGTAGTGTTATGTGATATGCTGCAGTGTTATGTGATATGGTGTAGTATTATGTGATATGCTGTAGTGTTATGTGATATGATGTAGTGTTATGTGATATGCTGTAGTGTTATGTGATATGCTGCAGTATTATCTGATATGATGTAGTATTATGTGATATGCTGTAGTATTATGTGATATGCTGTAGTATTATGTGATATGCTGTAGTGTTATGTGATATAGTGTTATGTGATATGCTGTAGTGTTATGTGATATGCTGTAGTGTTATGTGATATGCTGTAGTGTTATGTGATATGCTGTAGTGTTATGTGATATGCTGTAGTGTTATGTGATATGCTGTAGTGTTATGTGATATGCTGTAGTGTTATGTGATATTTAAATGAAGAGGTGCTGCCATTTTGCCTCCTAACCCCCCTTCCCCCCCCCCCCCCGTCTTATTTGATGTAAATGAAAGAAAAGTTTTTTTCCTAAAATGATCGATCCTACAGCTCTCTCTATTATCTCTCCCCCCCCCCCACACACACACACCCAAACACACCCACACCATTGTGTCGTAATGAAACCCTGGCTACTGACCCATGCATAGGGCTGCCATTAAGCCCCTTACCGCAGACAACCCAGGCAAGCATTGTGTTCACATGCACATGAGTGCAAGGGACCGTTCCTGGCGCACACCTCGGGGTGCACTCAACAAATAACAAGAAGGGGGTTCGTATCAACATTACACGGCACCAATGGCGGATCAGGGATGTCACGTGCGCCCCACCTCGTGGCCCTGACAAGTATGAACATCGACCCATGACATCATTCAAGTGAGACTACCCTACCCCCGCCTCCTAGTGCCATTTCTCTAGATACGCCACTGCACAAAGGTCACATTTCAACATCAATTTCCGGCCAATCAGCACTAAAGACCAGAGGCTGGCTGGAAGTCAGCTCGGCAAGAAGTCACCTCCAAGTGACAGCGCATGTGCGGTGACCTGCCCGGGTCGTATAGCTTCGGGGTCATCCTTGGACCCTATGCAAACTCCATCACATCAAGTTTTGATCAAATATCCTCAAACCCAAAATGATGTCACTAAAAACCAAAAGCCCTCTGACCCAATTAATGGATCGGTCTTCTCAGAGTACTCAGTACTTCATTAAGATACCTCCCAGGAGTGGTGTTCTTCAAATCTAGTCAAGATATGCAGAACATCTGGATCAATTTTTTGTGTTGCGCACTCTCTCCATCTACGTGTGGCTTCTCCTCTGATAGACTCGCCTCAATACTCTTGACATTAAGGCAATCCATCAGATAAAAACAATAAACATTGGAATTAAGAGGCCTTCGTTTCCCTGCAATGGTCCCTGACAGAATGGTTGAACAATCCATCAGATGAAAATAAACATTGGACTTAAGAGGCCTTCGTTTCCCTGCAATGGTCCCTGACAGAATGGTTGAATTCTCGAGAACATTTCCTGCAAATTGAATTTCTCAAAACTTTAACTGTATTTTAACTTTAAAATCATGAGTTCTAGACGAGACATGGAGCGACTAGACTTACTGACTTTAACTGTGTTTTAACATTAAACTCATGAGTTCTAGGCGAGACATGGAGCGACTAGACTTACTGCCCGCCGCCTATTTTTTCCAAACACTTCTTTAAGAAAAACACACACACACACACACACACACACACACACACACACAAATTCAGGTAAATAAGACCATTAACATTTTCAAAAGTCTTCTTCTTAACCAAGGGCCTCTCTAAAAATCTCTACCTCCACCATCAATTGGGCCATTGCACATCATGGAATGACGTGCAAACCATTTAATCCCTTATCTTGTTTTCTTTGCAGAAATTCGCTCAATTAGTTTTCTTATTGTTAAATCTTGTCCCGTTCCCAACTGGCATCCGATTGTAATGATCTCCCTCGTGTTATACCTGTGTGTTGATGCAATGATCTCCCTCGTGTTATACATGTGTGTTGTGGTAATGATCTCCCTCGTGTTATACCTGTGTGTTGTGCTAATGATCTCCCTCGTGTTATACCTGTGTGGTGTGCTAATGATCTCCCTCGTGTTATACATGTGTGTTGTGGTAATGATCTCCCTCGTGTTATACCTGTGTGTTGTGCTAATGATCTCCCTCGTGTTATACCTGTGTGTTGTGCTAATGATCTCCCTTGTGTTATACCTGTGTGGTGTGCTAATGATCTCCCTCGTGTTATATCTGTGTGTTGTGCTAATGATCTCCCTTGTGTTATACCTGTGTGGTGTGCTAATGATCTCCCTCGTGTTATACCTGTGTGGTGTGCTAATGATCTCCCTCGTGTTATACCTGTGTGATGTGGTAATGATCTCCCTCGTGTTATACATGTGTGTTGTGCTAATGATCTCCCTCGTGTTATACCTGTGTGGTGTGCTAATGATCTCTCTCGTGTTATACATGTGTGTTGTGCTAATGATCTCCCTCGTGTTATACCTGTGTGGTGTGCTAATGATCTTCCTCGTGTTATACATGTGTGGTGTGCTAATGATCTCCCTCGTGTTATACCTGTGTGTTGTGCTAATGATCTCCCTCGTGTTATACCTGTGTGGTGTGCTAATGATCTCCCTCGTGTTATACATGTGTGTTGTGCTAATGATCTCCCTCGTGTTATACCTGTGTGGTGTGCTAATGATCTCCCTCGTCTTATACCTGCGTGTTGTGGTAATGATCTCCCTTGTGTTATACCTGTATGTTGCGCTAATGATCTCCCTCGTGTTATACCTGTGTGGTGTGCTAATGATCTCCCTCGTGTTATACCTGTGTGTTGTGGTAATGATGTCCCTCGTGTTATACATGTGTGTTGTGCTAATGATCTCCCTCGTGTTATACCTGTGTGGTGTGCTAATGATCTCTCTCGTGTTATACTTGTGTGTTGTGCTAATGATCTCCCTCGTGTTATACCTGTGTGGTGTGCTAATGATCTTCCTCGTGTTACACATGTGTGGTGTGCTAATGATCTCCCTCGTGTTATACCTGTGTGGTGTGCTAATGATCTCCCTCGTGTTATACCTGTGTGGTGTGCTAATGATCTCCCTCGTGTTATACCTGTGTTTTGTGCTAATGATCTCCCTCGTGTTATACCTGTGTGGTGTGCTAATGATCTCCCTCGTGTTATACCTGTGTGGTGTACTAATGATCTCCCTCGTGTTATACATGTGTGTTGTGGTAATTGGAACCAGGCACGCGGTTCTCATGCTGGGTGAATTGTTCCATCCATCAATAAAAATACTTTGTGGAAACGCCATCTGGAGCTAGGCCTGCTAATCACCGCCCCTGGAAATATTTGGCAGAGAGAATAAAAAGGTGTTGGTTCGGGGTTAAATAGGTCTCACGGATGACAAGGTTCTGACGTCAACAAATAGCGATGCCGTCCTTGATATCAATCATCAGCACTGGCAAATGAGCCCGTCATTACTTTGGAACATTAAGAACAATTTGAAATCGAGTCCCCCTTCCCCCTCCCCAAAATGTGGAATTCAATATGAATTCTACACAATTATCAATGATATGTTTTAAATCTTTGAATTATTTCCCGTTGGATATGGACGAATCCAATCAAATCTAGTGTTGTTAAGTAACACCCACTGCCCACATGTTGGACATTTGTCTTGTCAGTGTTTGAACTTTAGCAGTGTTTAAGATATCAACACTTTTGCTAAAGTCTTTTAGCCACAGTCAGTGGTACGGTGTTACCGTTAGTGATACAATCGGTGGTACAGTGTTATCGTCAGTGGTACAATCAGTGGTACAGTCAGTGGTACAATCAGGTGTCCAGTGTTACCGTCAGTGGTACAATCAGTGGTACAATCAGTGGTACAGTCAGTGGTACAATCAGGTGTCCAGTGTTACCGTCAGTGGTACAATCAGTGGTACAATCAGTGGTACAATCAGTGGTACAATCAGTGGTACAATCAGTAGTACAATCAGTGGTACAATCAGTGGTACAATCAGTGGTACAATCAGTGGTACAATCAGTGGTACAATCAGTGGTACAATCAGTGGTACAATCAGTGGTACAATCAGTGGTACAATCAGTGGTACAATCAGTGTTTGTCAAAGATCCACCAATAGCTGCACTGGCAACATCATAGCCACGTGCTCACCTTGAAACTTATTGCTTTTTTACCTTTGCCTCTTGCCCCCTAACTTAACTCTTCTTCGACCCTCCCCCCACTTTTCTCAACTGAGACTCCAAGAAGCATATGTCGGGAAAGGGGGGAGTGGGGGGGGGGGACGGATGTCTGACGGCAACAAGAGATGAAGCTAAAACAATAGACCAGCAAACAACGCGCCATCTATTACAGCACACACCTGTACAACCGCTTCACCTCTTTAAAGTAGATCAGGCCAGGCGTCAATGCCGAGGCATCCTGCGTGGCAGGGCGCAATAATACATTAACTGCGCGCTATTTTCCCTCGCGTTGTATCGCGTTGATCTGTTTTATTAATTACAATCATTAGCTTCGCGGCGGGGGAAAAAAAGGGGGGGGGGGGTAATCGGCGTTGTTGTTTTTTTTTGGGTGGGGGGGGGGGGGTGGAGCCCCACAGGTATATGTGATGCCAAGATGTTTCCTAATGGAGGAGGCTGCTGCTGCTGCGATGGCGTTCCGCCTCATCGGCTGTGCTGCAAGGGAGATTTCAAAGAGCGTCTGTGGAATCATGTTTGGTTGTTAGGACAGGCTTATCATCCCGTCACATTGTTGGATGCTGTGTGAGGTGACGTCACAGTCGAGGTATGCGGTGACGTCACAGTCGGGGTATGAGGTGACGTCACAGTCGTCTCGTGCGGTATGAGGTGACGTCACAGTCGTCTCGTGCGGTATGAGGTGACGTCACAGTCGTCTCGTGCGGTATGAGGTGACGTCACAGTCGGGGTATGAGGTGACGTCACAGTCGTCTCATGCGGTATGAGGTGACGTCACAGTCGGGGTATGAGGTGACGTCACAGTCGTCTCGTGCGGTATGAGGTGGTGTGGTATGAGGTGACGGCAGAGTCGTCTGGTGCGGTATGAGGTGACGTCACAGTCGGGGTATGAGGTGACGTCACAGTCGTCTCATGCGGTATGAGGTGACGTCACAGTCGGGGTATGAGGTGACGTCACAGTCGTCTCGTGCGGTATGAGGTGATGTCACAGTCGTCTCGTGCGGTATGAGGTGACGTCTAAATACTCTAGGGTTGGAGAAAAAGGGTGTTTTGTTAGCGAGTGGTCGTGGTGGGGAATAAAGGCGTGGGGTGGATGGAGGTGACTGTGGTGTGTTGTCCGGCTGTATGAAATATGGTGCTGCCTGGTGCTGAATTCTGGTAGTTGTAGAAGTCGGTGATATGATATAGACAGTAACTCATAATGGTTTGCAGAAATCAATATAAATCTATGAAAGGTTTTGAGGTGATTGCAGTAAATATTGCCAATCTGGTGGCCGACTCGCGGGGGGAGAGAGAGGGGTTCTTTGGCAGCCAGACTGAAGCCCCTAAGGCAGCCAGACTAATGCCACTAAGGCAGCCAGAAAAATGCCACTAAGGTAGCCAGACTAATGTCGCTGAGGTAGCAAGACTAATCCCCCTAAGGTAGCCAGACTAATGCCGCTGAGGTAGCAAGACTAATCCCCCTAAGGTAGCCAGACTAATGCCGCTGAGGTAGCAAGACTAATCCCCCTAAGGTAGCCAGACTAATGCTGCTGAGGTAGCAAGACTAATCCCCCTATGGCAGCCAGACTAATGCCCAAAAAGCGGCCAAAGTAATGCCCTGTAGGCAGCCAGAGTAATGGCGAGTAAATATGTTATTCTTAAACTTTGGCTGATGAAATTGTATACAATCTTCTTAGACTTCCCATCCTACACTCACCATCACATGCACTCACAAGGACATACACTAACCATCACATCCCATACACTCACCATCACATACACCAACCATCACATGCACCTACCATCACATACACCCACCATCACATGCACCCACCATCACATGCACCTACCATCACATGCACCCACCATCACATGCACCCACCATCACATACACCCACCATCACATGCACCCACCATCACATGCACCCACCATCACATACACCCACCATCACATGCACCTACCATCACATGCACCCACCATCACAT
>CAXITT010000183.1:451521-463581 GCA_964033795.1 Lymnaea stagnalis | reverse complement strand
TTTTTTTTAAATTTTTGAAAAATTTGGTTTTTTTTGGAGGAAAAATAGAAACAAAAGAAAGGGGACAAAAAGTGTGGGGGGGGGGGGGGGGGGTGAGGGGGGAGAGGGGATGCGGTGAGGGGAGCACTGGTGGGGAGATGTGTTGGGGGGAAGGGTGAAAGGGTCGTCCGGGGTTGATCTGGTGGGGGTTAAGAGCTGCTGTGACGCGCAAACATCAAAGAGGTTTCTATCGGATAAGGCAGCGCGCGCGCCACAGTTGCGGAGATATTATGTAAATTCCGCCGTCATTTCGATTTAAGCAGGAATTCATGCACAGTGGAGTTCACACGCCGGTGGTGATCCATCAAGCGGTGCGGTGTCGTGATGTGCACTGCCGTGCAGTTCAACTGCTGGGATTCCCTGCCACAGTCACGTGATCGTGGCGGATCCACCGCTGGTATCGCTTGCCTTAAACTAACAGAACAGTATGAAGTTACAAACGTTAGCTTTCAATAAAACTGTGGCAGTCTTGAACGTTGGTGACGTCACAGAAACGTTGGCATAATGTGCAACACAAATGACGGCCGACCTACGCAGACAGATAAAACAAAGTTTCAATAAAAGAGTTTATAAGGAATGCCCGGTGCACACTGCGTGGTGCGCACTCATTGAACCGAGTCATTCCCGCCGACCTTATCGCCTTGTGTACGCAGCATGTCCAAGACATTCCCGCCGACCTTATCGCCTAGTGTACGCAGCATGTCCAAGACATTCCCGCCGACCTTATCGCCTAGTGTACGCAGCATGTCCAAGACATTCCCGCCGACCTTATCCCCTAGTGTACGCAGCATGTCCAAGACATTCCCGCCGACCTTATCGCCTAGTGTACGCAGCATGTCCAAGACATTCCCGCCGACCTTATCTCCTAGTGTACCCAGCATGTCCAAGTCATTCCCGCCGACCTTATCCCCTAGTGTACGCAGCATGTCCGAGACATTGTACACAGTAGAGTCGCCTGGAAGTGTCCTATGAAACTTTGAAGATAACATGGCTTACAATAACCATCTACAGTTGGATCTACAAGGGCGGAGTCAGGAGAGGGGCTGCACCTTTAGCCTATTGGAATAAGAGCCCTTAGCAAGGGGCGCCACCTACTTCTAAAACTCTTTTAGTTCACAAGTTTATGGAAGTCTTGTTGAATATTAAAAATTAAACAAAATTAAATAAACTCCAATACGATATAGAACTCTTCATCATCTATTTTGATCAATTCTGACATTATTATTTCTAACATTCTCCGCCCTTACATTTTGTCGACCTCTGCTATTTACTTCTCTGGATCCGCCATTTCTTTACGACGCGAGAGTTAACCCCCCCCCCCCCCCCCCCCCCCCCCCCCCCCCCCCCATTTTCCCGCTTATCTCAGCATATAAAAAATCATAAGGCAGAACAGATAAGCCTAAACGAAACAGATGCTCAAGGGAAACAATCTAAAAAAACAAATCTACCACCATTTCTATGTACATTTTTGTTCGTCCGTAGGGTGACACAAAAACGGCATGAATCCAAGATGGCTGCCACGGTCCCCATTCTCCCGCGTGTTACATATAAGAAGGGAAGTCCCCGGAAGGACTTCCGTGTTCGTCTGATGGTCCCACTTCCATCGCTCTGGGAGTTCTGGTACATTCCAACACTAGCAGCATAGGACGTAGAGCTGATTGGCGGGTAATAGGTCTCATCGAGACGTCATTCCGACCGAAAGGGTTGGGGTAGGGTAAGGGTTAGGGTGGGTTAAGGGGTAAGGTGGGGTAAGGGTTAGGGTGTTGTTAGGGTGAGGGTAAGGGTTAGGGTGGGGTAATGGTTAGGGTGGGGTAAGGGTTAGGGTGAGGGTTAGGGTGGGGTAAGGGTGGGGTAAGGGTTAGAGTGGCGTGGGGTTTGGCAGGCGAGTCGACAAGATTTCAGTAATGCAGGACCCACTTGACCAGGAAGATGCCATTTACATAAAACCTAAATAATTAATAACTTACAACAACAGGACGTAGCTCAGTATTAACCCAGACAGAGGGCTGAACGGGGTTAATGCCCCCTGGGGCCTGTTCATCTTTTTTCACACACAAAAAATGCCCAAAATACAACCCCTACAGTAAAAGGAACCAAGTGCCGCCCTGGACCTACTACACCCCTTTCCCCCCCCCCCCAATCCCCCCCTGGGTGGCATGAAATAGAACGGCGTTAATGACATCCCAGAATGGCGCTAATTGATAATGGTTAATGCCCCCTGGGGCCTTTTCATCTTTTTTCACACACAAAAAATGCCCAAAATACAACCCCTACAGTAAAAGGAACCAAGTGCCGCCCTGGACCTACTACACCCCTTTCCCCCCCCCCCCAATACGCCCCTGGGTGGCATGAAATAGAACGGCGTTAATGACATCCCAGAATGGCGCTAATTGATAATGATGCTGAGGGGGCATCTATAGGAACGGATGTCAACAAGCTGAACAATGCTAACTGGACTATACAACAGTTCTTACAGAGAGTGAGTTGCCTTCTCCTAGTTGCTGGCAGTAAAGCATCATCAAATAGCCATTAAGGATTCACATGATTATTTTGCTGAAACATGAGAACACAATCATTTCAACTCCACAACATTCATTTTCCTATTTTTGATATTTGCGTAAGAAGTGTGTGTTTGTGTTGGTGTTGGGGAGGGGAGGGGAGGGGGGGGGCATATTTTGCTAACATTCTGCGCACATCTGCCATTCGGGCGACATCTGGCCATTGAAACAACCGATGTAATAAAGTTATTGGAACGTAAATATTGCGTCTTTAAGCCGAGGATAGACAGCATATGTCCTGCTGATTTGAACAATATGTCGTACAACATATGGTTATAAGCAAGGAGCGTAAACTTTAAGGTAAGTTGCCCCACTCCCACCCCCACCGAGACAGATAAATTAATAGGTGTTTTTTCCTCTGCCTTTAAAATGAGTGTATACCTTTAAAAAGATCGAAATTTGGTTACGCCCCTGCTTGCAAAGAAGTAATCAATATAAATGTAGCAATCAAGTTCAATATTACAAATGGATTGTCGATTGTGTTTCAATTATAATGATAAATAAGTCAATTGTAACGATAAATAAGTCAATTGTAATGATAAGTAAGTCATCTTTAAATTCAACGAACTCATTGTTGTCCCATTAATACATTGACAAAGCATAGGACCCCTGAACCCCAGATGGTTCTACACTCATGTGTAGCATGTTCTAGTAAGTTATACCCCACCATCCAAGACGGCGTAGTGGAGTGCAGAGTTCAGATCCCACAAGAAAACACGTTTGTCTGAAATCTGATTCTCCACAACGCACGGAATTCTGCCAGAGAGCCTCTTTCACAGGCAGGTGACGTCACATCGGGGAGTAAGACCAAGATTTTCTAGAGACGTGCCCAAAGCACTAACGCCACATTCTGGGGGGGGGGGGTGGAGCCCTACTTTCACAGGCAGGTGACGTCACATCGGGGAGTAAGACCAAGATTACCTAGAGACATGCCCAAAGCACTGACGCTACATTCTGGGGGAGGGCGTGCAGTATCCAAGCCTGCTTCCAGGTCACATCCACAAACCATCGTAGGCTTAGTTTATTGTTCTACCGTCTCCGAGCTCCGCTGCCCGCCCCCACCCCCTCCTCTTTTTTCTCAATTACTAGCTAAAGATCAGTGAGTCTCAAACTACAAGATGTCCTGACGTTTCTAAATGGATTATTAAATGTATATTTTATGACCCCCCCCCCCCACATAGACACAAGCCCCTCCCCCCCCCACACTACACGCACTTTTCCCCTTACAATACCCTAGCACACATCACTACCCTCCAACAATGGAAGGAAAATGGAGCCTGTAACCTAAACATTTGCCTAATGAACCATAACAAGGTGGAGAGATGGTCCAATACCGGATGTATCACAATTTGACACCCACAAACATTGGAAGATAGATTTGGAAAATGTAAGAACAGCCGGAAAACAGGAATTAGCACAGGTCAAACAATGCTGTTCATAATGAGTTCTTTTATTTCAAATGACAAGGGTTTTGTGTTTTTAACGAAATACTTTGTATCAGTGTTGCAAGGCTAGAGAAACCGCATTGTTTTCATAAACCGTGTATATATCAATATATTTGAGAACCATTGACGTTATGGGACCCAGAAGGAAGATATTTTCCCCTGATCCCAAATAAGATCGCTCGAAAGAATGGGAGAAAAAAACAAGGTATATCATATACTGGCTTCTCTCCCCCTATACACAAATTATTCCAATTAAACTCTCGTTCGCCGAGACTTCACGTTCTCTCGTGGGAAATGGCGGAAGTGATGGTAAAGTCATACAGGTTGATAACGTTCAAGCTGGCTGTGGCATCCATCCGTCGTGCGCGGGGGCACCGGTGCGCACCGGCGCGGTATTGTTGTAAGCCTTCTTCTCTGTCGGCATAAAACAATGCAGTTGCCCTGCTCTGCGGCGAGCGTCACCGTAAGGTGCGGTGTCAATTAGCTCGGCTCGAGCACGGCTCTCGCGTGCTTATCACAAGTGTCGCCCCGCGATCCAAGAGTTGGGCATGTCTCATTAAGCAAAGTATCGTCACCAGTCCAGACTAACAGATGACGTGTAAATTGTGCTTCAACTCAATGGGGTGACTTGCATGTTGATGACATGCCTGGTTCTGTAACTGGAGCCCTAAGCTACTGACACATCTACTCCTGTGGAATTACTCACTTCTCGAGTGGTATGAGATGATGATGAGGAGTGTGAGCTCAGGGGCTTGGAATCAGCTGGGAGTGAGTGAAGACATGGGAGGAGAGTGCGTTGGATGGGAGGAGAGTCTGGAGGGTGGGAGGAGAGTGTGGAGGGTGGGGGGAGAGTGTAGAGGATGGGAGGAGAGATGGGATTGACAGCAAAAACATTTACTGTTGACATCATTAAAAAGTTTAGGAGTATTTTCTCATACAGTTAGAACTCAGGAATCATATCTCTTGTTAAAAGATTTGGGTGAACCAGCCTAGGCGCCTACCAGCTCCACCCACCCACCCCTTCGCTTACACCCACCCCCCCCCCTTTCCCACTATGCCACCAAAAAACCCTCACAAGAAAATTAACCCCACAAGGCACAGGGCAGACAATTCACTTTTTAACTTGATATCACATGTGACAGAACTACGGGTAAATACAAATGCGTTATGACTTCCATAACATTTTGAGAGTCCCTTGTCGACCACGGGGGAAATAAATATAGAGTTTTGAGAGTCCCTTGTCAGGGTGGACAGGCGCATAAGTGTGTGGAGTCAACTGGACGGGCGCAGAAGTGTGTGGCGTCTACTGGATGGGCACAGAAGTGTGTGGAGTCTACTGAATGGGCACAGAAGTGTGTGGAGTCTATTATCCAAATATTGCATGGCAATAATAACATACAGCAGATGTGGGGGGCGACAACGAGGTTTGTGTCATGACGGTCAAGGTCATCTGAGTGGGAACTGGAATCGTCTACTTTTCGATTCTGAACACAATATTACCTGGAATGTCTAACATTTCGTCCATTTTACTATCTAAAGGTCAACCTCAGACATAAGCCTCGTAATGGTTCAACGGGCATCACCATCAACCCAAGGTTCCCTGATCACCATCAACCCAAGGTTCCCTGATCACCATCAACCCAAGGTTCCCTGATCACCATCAACCCCAAGGTTCCCTGATCACCATCAACCCCAAGGTTCCCTGATCACCATCAACCCAAGGTTCCCTGATCACCATCAACCCAAGGTTCCCTGATCACCATCAACCCAAGGTTCCCTGATCACCATCAACCCAAGGTTCCCTGATCACCATCAACCCAAGGTTCCCTGATCTATTCTTTCCACTCTTTGTTCTTCTGAATGAGCAACATCTTGAGTGGCATTTCAAGTTAAGAGCCGAGGGAAGAGCCCATGACAGGATCGTCGTGTCCGTTGTAGCTAGGTGGTGTGCTCAACAACAGTGCAGGCGTGTGTGGCCACAAACACTGCACTACTCTAAATAGTCAGTCATACAGAAGGTTGATACTTCATTCTATATTTGCATGTGATGGTGTCATTGCTTGCATTCATATTACTATCATTCATATTACTATCATTCATATTACTGTCATTCATATTACTGTCATTCATATTACTGTCATTCATATTACTATCATTCATATTACTATCATTCATATTACTGTCATTCATATTACTGTCATTCATATTACTGTCATTCATATTACTGTCATTCATATTACTGTCATTCATATTACTATTATTCATATTACTATCATTCATATTACTATCATTCATATTACTATCATTCATATTACTATCATTCATATTACTATCATTCATATTACTATCATTCATATCACTGTCATTCATATTACTATCATTCATATTACTATCATTCATATTACTATCATTCATATTACTGTCATTCATATTACTATCATTCATATTACTATCATTCATATTACTATCATTCATATTACTATCATTCATATTACTGTCATTCATATTACTAACATTCATATTACTATCATTCATATTACTGTCATTCATATTACTATCATTCATATTACTATCATTCATATTACCATCATTCATATTACTGTCATTCATATTACTATCATTCATATTACTATCATTCATATTACTATCATTCATATTACTGTCATTCAGATGACTGTCAATCATATGACTGTCATTCAGATGCCTGTCGATCATATGAATGTCATTCAGATGCCTGTCAATCATATGACTGTCATTCAGATGCCTGTCGATCATATGACTGTCATTCAGATGCCTGTCGATCATATGACTGTCATTCAGATGCCTGTCAATCATATGACTTTCGTTCACATTACTTTCATTATGATTCCTATGATTGTTGATTGACATCTCTTAACTAAAGATGGCACACCGGTCACGTCACGTCCGGTTCATTCTCTCACACGTCATCATCACTGGCCGTTAATCTCATCTTGAACATCGATCTGGTGGGGATTGTGGCACTGGTCAGAGGCGGATTCGATGAAAATTGGTGGCGGGGGAGGTCTCCCCCCCTCCTGAGGGATGAAAGATTGTTTTAAAAAGTAGCCCAGGGCCCATCCATCGAATGTTAAGCTCCGTTTCCTGGATATGCCCCTGGGAGTGCCTGTCATTGTGAATTTGTTTCTGATCTTGAAGAACACGTTTTGTAAAGATGGAGCTTAAACTGAGAGCTTAAAGGGGGCAAACCAGAAGTGTTAAGCAATGGTGGGCGTTGTGTCAGTCGACTCAACGTGCTACATCTTACATCCAGCCACCGTCCGACAGGAAGTGGACCGACCCCCGGGCCACCGTCCTTCCCCAATCCAGGCATCCCCACCAGAGGTCGCACGTGTCCTGGAAGGCCATCCGCACCCAGCTTAAACCGGCCCCTCCCAGTCGGACGTCCATTACAGAGGCATTAGTGGGAGACTACTCCGTTTCTACCTGACGTACACGCGGGGCGGGCAGCAGATGTACACTTCTAAATCTGCGTAACCCCCCAAACCCCTCCCCCGCGACTGAAAACAACAAACAAACAAACACACTTATGGAACATCGCCAAAAGACCATTCCAAAGATCTTAAAACTCTCCAAGAGCTCTCAGCCGGCAACTCGTGGTGGGATACCAAGAGTTTCATTTCTTCCGGTCTCTCGTCCGACTTAAAATAGTTCCTCGTCTTGCCATCTGCTCACATCCACCCTCGACTTTAAGAAGCTGTTTATTGGCGGGAATCCACTTCTGGATATGATCATTACCCATCATCCCCTCCACCTAGAGCAGAAGTCTCATTACGAGATACACGGGGGTTGGTGATTTGGTGTTTTCCTGCGCGTATGAACACATTAACGAGATGGGGCAAACTGCCGGGAGAACATCTTTGGAGAGTAAATGACGATCTCAACACGGGACTTACGTCGACGGTTGAGTCCATCAAGAGTTAGAAGAGAGTATGTCATGTTGTGCTGCTATGCCTTGCCCTGTTGGTGCTTTTATTTCTTTTGATGTTCGTTGTTGTTGGTGTTTGGGTGGGGTTGTTCCTTTTTTTTAGTCCAGCTCCGCTCGACAGTAAATATGGCATTGCAAAAGAGGATCTTTTCATTACAAAAGAGGATCTTGTCTGTGAAATACAATAGTTAAGACAGCACCCCCCCCCACACCACCCCCCGACTCGTGGAATTTTTGTGTTCAACATGGGCCCAGGAGTTGTAAACATGGCCGAGATGGTGTTGGCCGTCGTGCCGACATCTTGAGCTCTCCCGGCCAAACACGTCCACGGTAGGGTGAGCGGCGAGTCACTCTCCAGAGGAAGTGAGGCATTACGTGATAGCTAATTGGAGTGGCGGCCCGTGGTCGGGGGGGGGGCAAAACTGTGACGCGGTGTTGGGTGTTTATTTGCCGTGGTTGCAGGGGTTAGGTAAGTGACACCAGCAGTAATGGAAGCCATACCCCCGGGCTGTTCAAAGGGTGCTGTTTGTTTGACTCACAAACATACAGCTGGCGGCATGGGCGCATCCCCAGTGGGAGTACTTCATGGCGTCACCTATTTCTTGATTAACGTTGTAATTCTGACCCATCCATATGCTCCTCCCCTGACCCGGGCTATTTCAGATGATTAGGAAAATTAGAATTACTCTTTGTTTACAGCCCCCCCCCCCCAATCACCCCCTCCTTTTCTCGGATAAAACAGCAACCCGTGTTCTACACGCTGTCAGTGGCGAGGGAAAGAAGGTACGAAGGTGAGCCATCCTCCCCGGGCGGCACCTCTTTCCTTTATATGGAAGGGCGGCACTTTAGACCAACTCCAGAGCCGTTTTCTTTCATTGAAGGTGGCCGGAAAAATTATTGGCTACTGCTCCGTGTGGACACATGAGAACACATGTTAGTTCATATAGCCGTGGCTTCTGTCCCCTATCTACTCATAGCCCCCTGGCTTGTGCCCCCTCTCTATTCATAGCCCACTGGCTTGTGCCCCCTCTCTATTCATAGCCCCCTGGCTTGTGCCCCCTCTCTATTCATAGCTCCTTGGCTTGTGTCCCCCTCTCTATTCATAGCCCCTTGGCTTGTGCCCCCCCTCTCTATTCATAGCCCCTTGGCTTGTGTCCCCCTCTCTATTCATAGCCCCTTGGCTTGTGCCCCCCTCTCCACTCATAGCAGCCCTCATTAACACAATGTCTATCCACAGGCCCCGCCCCTTGAATTTTGCCAAATGCACACTGTCCATAGCGCCCAATCTCCGTTCATAACACCCTACTGTGCATCGGAAGGGCCCTGTATTAGTCTATGCCCCCCCCCCACTATCTGATTCCAACCGCCCCATTAAAACAAAACCAAAAACCAAAGCGCCGCCCCAGGTGGAGCTGTCAATCACCAAGTTAGACATGTGTGCCGTGCCAAAACAAGATCAGGATTCAAGAGGAGATAATCAGATCAACAAGGGGGCAGAGATGATCAGAAGTTTTGGGTCTTGCTTAAATGGAAACAGTAGCCAATCAAATAGTGGCAGACGAGCGTCCTCATATTAGTCCTTAGCACTTGTTGTCAGCTCAGTCTTTAGAACATCTTCTCTCAGATCAACAGTCAGCTCAGTCTTTAGAACATCTTCTCTCAGACCAACAGACAGCTCAGTCTTTAGAACATCTTCTCTCAGATCAACAGTCGGCTCAGTCTTTAGAACATCTTCTCTCAGATCAACAGTCAGCTTAGTCTTTAGAACATCTTCTCTCAGATCAACAGTCGGCTCAGTCTTTAGAACATCTTCTCTCAGATCAACAGTCAGCTTAGTGTTTAGAACATCTTCTCTCAGATCAACAGTCGGCTCAGTCTTTATAACATATTCTCTTTTTGTTTTAGGAACTATACCAGGTGGTCAAAGGTTGATTTTACAACTGATATTACAACTGTATCCAGATGTTCAGAAGGTTGATATTAGAAATGATGTTCCAGATTGTGTAACAGACCAGTTCATGTTCTTTATATATCTTTCCGTCTCTCACATTTATTTACACTTCCGTTTCCCGTCATCCTCTGGTGTTTCTAATCTCCCGCTTTATTTCTCAACACGCCCCTGACTCCCAAACTCTCTCTATCTTTCTTTCTCTCCTCAATGCTCTCTCCTCAATGCTCTTTCTCTCCTCAATGCTCTTTCTCTCCCCAATGCTCTCTCTCCTCAATGCTCTCTCTCTCCCCAATGCTCTTTCTCCATCCCTCTTTTATCTTTCCTCCTCTCTAAAACGTGTTAAGATTACCCTACCACGTGCCACACACTATCTTTGCCACACACTATCTCCACCACACATCATCCCCCCCCACCCCGTGTCCCCAGCCCAACGCGACATCAACCTTGGTTCCTTCAGATGTTTCCGGGTTCCCCCCCCCCCGACGAGGGCCGCTCAAGCAGGCAGGCCTGAAAGCCATCCGACCCATTTTGACTTGGCCGTCCAGCCGTCCAAACCAATGGAGCAACTCGACGACTTCACGCTTCAACGCCCCGGGTTCCCCGTCTCCCAATCGGTGGGATTGAAAGGCGCCCATTAAACGCCTGGCGAGAACGAGCCCAAAACGAACAATGGGAACGGGGCGCAACCTGGAATGCGCTTTGTCGACTGGCTCTCGCTAGTCCGTACAGGGTTATCCCTCCGTCGAGTGATCGCCATTTCTGGACAAAAGTGCCGAGCGGCGGAAATCTTCCAGGATAAATAGCGGATCAACCGAAGGCCATGGAAAGGTCCGGCGCCACTTCAACAACGATCGTACGGACTGCATTTTCACAGTCCGACGGGATTTTAACGGCCACACGGCATTTCTATGAACGGACATCACAGCTCTAAAAGAGAGGCGCGGGAAGGGGGGGGGGGGCATGAATGTTACTGAAAGCGAGGCGAAAAATATATATATATACCTCTTTCGACACCACATCACATATGTAAGTCATGCGGCACCCCATCTCATATGTACTTCATGTGGCACCGTATCACATATGTACGTTATTCAGCACCGCATCACATATGTAACTCATTTGGCACCATTTCACATATGTACGTAATGCAGCACCGCATCACATATGTAACTCATGTGGCACCATATCACATATGTACGTCATGCAGCACCGCATCACATATGTAACTCATGTGGCACCATATCACATATGTACGTCATGCAGCACCGCATCACATATGTAACTCATGTGGCACCATATCACATATGTACGTCATGCAGCACTGCATCACATATGTAACTCATGTGGCACCATATCACATATGTACGTCATGCAGCACCGCATCACATATGTAACTCATGTGGCACCATATCACATATGTACGTAATGCGGCACCACATCATATATGAAGCTCATGCGGCACCACAGCATCCACCGTTCAAGGGTCTGTGTAATATCACACACCCATTTAGATTTTCAGAATGCAACAACTGACAAGGCCAGAAGTACACACACGGCCGTACACGTCCGATCTATGCCCGGATCATTGTCTCATCTGATGAACTCAACCCATTTGGCCATCTATGCTAAAAGACAGCCATACAATAAAAATATATAAATGAACACCAAAACAGGAGATCAAGAAAAAGGGGCACAAATAACATCAATAGATAAACATTGCTTTGACAACCTCAATAGATAAACATTGCTTTGACAACCTCAATAGATAAACATTGCTTTGACAACCTCAATAGATAAACATTGCTTTGACAACCTCAATATTTCCCCAAATAACATCAATAGATAAACATTGCTTTGACAACCTCAATAGATAAACATTGCTTTGACAACCTCAATATTTCCCCAAATAACATCAATAGATAAACATTGCTTTGACAACCTCAATATTTCCCCAAATAACATCAATAGATAAACATTGCTTTGACAACCTCAATATTTCCCCAAATAACATCAATAGATAAACATTGCTTTGACAACCTCAATAGATAAACATTGCTTTGACAACCTCAATAGATAAACATTGCTTTGACAACCTCAATA
>CAXITT010000183.1:439306-451113 GCA_964033795.1 Lymnaea stagnalis | reverse complement strand
GGGGGGGGGGGGGGGCGGGGGTAACCCACCTCTATCGAGAGCTTTTCATTCTCGCATCCAGAAATTGACCCCCCCCCCCCCCGACATCTCGCAGCCGAACCCTCCCCAGCTCCTCGTCGTCTTTGATCGGTTCGATCATCATCTGGTTCCTCCATTCACCCCACCACCACCGCACCAGGGAAAATTGCTTGTCCGGTTTCTCAACGTTCACAATATTACAGATCCCGGGCTCTTCTCGTCTGCCCGAGATGGTTCTATCTTGATCAGGGATCCCGTTGTGGAAGTGGATGGGATCATCCGTTGTGGAAGTGGATGGGATCATCCGTTGTGGAAGTGGATGGGATCATCCGTTGTGGAAGCGGATGGGATCATCCGTTGGGGTAGTGGATGGGATCATCCGTTGTGGAAGTGGGTGGGATCATCCGTTGGGGTAGATCCACTGTTGTATGAGCTATTCGCAGGGGTCGTACATTCTTATCCAGGGGCCTCCCCCCACCCATCGAGGCACCCCACTCTTTTTCCCTTAAAGAGCCACCATGGTGGAAATGCGAAGAAGGGGGATAAAAATACCACCATGCATGGGATCAAATTAAATCTTGGGGCTTCAAAGTTACACTTAACTTTTCGTGCCAAAAAACAATACGCTCTCTCCATGCGCCCCCCCCCCCCCCAGTTCGTAAGTCTGATTATGTTTTCTTTATGCTCAAAATCGTCTTTGAGAAATTAAATGACTCCATTGCCACCTACAACTTTAGAACCGCTGTGGTCGTGTTGAGTAAATTCCCCAGGGTGACCATCCAGAAAAGGGGTTATATTAGAATCTAGCGTCAGATACGCCCGACGTTTCCCCTGTAAGTAGATAGAGACAGTCATTTTTTGCACACGAGTCATTTATCATTAACACATCACCCCTCCTCCCCCCACCCCACACCCAGTTAGTTTGTTTCCATACTGCAGACGCGGTCTTCAGAAAGTTACATTAATCTGTCCCCGTAACAAGACTGGGGTAACATTTGGGGTAACATTTAGATAGATGTGGGATAACGGCTAAGAAGACGAATCACTTTTAGAGACCATTTATTTTTGCAAGCCAAATTCAGACTAAAATATCCCCGAGAAACCATTCCTTGAGCAGGTCCCAAACAGACTAATTGTCTGCTGGGACCATCTATTTCTGAGACAAAATCTCATCAATGATCTTGTGAGGCCGTTGGTAAGTCCAAACCAGAAATGATGACTTTTTGGGGGCCATTTCTTTGACCACTGCCCAGGAGGCTAATCACCTTTGTTAGACATTGTTAGTGGAGTCCAATTATTGGTCCACTTGGTCCAGAAAGAAGGTGGTCTGATAACATAATTGGAGTACAATTATTGGTCCACTTGGTCCAGAAAGAAGGTGGTTTGATAACATAATTGGAGTCCAATTATTGGTCCACTTGGTCCAGAAAGAAGGTGGTTTGATAACATAATTGGAGTACAATTATTGGTCCACTTGGTCCAGAAAGAAGGTGGTCTGATAACATAATTGGAGTCCAATTATTGGTCCACTTGGTCCAGAAAGAAGGTGGTCTGATAACATAAGCTATTGAAGCAGGAGGAGAGAGGTCGAGATGGAGAGAGAGAGAGAGGAAAAGAGGGAAAGAGAGGGGAGAGATAAAGGGAGAGAGAAATAGAGAGACAGAGAGTATATTAAGAAAGAGAGAGAGGGAGGGAAGAGAGAGATAAAAGGGAGAGAGACAGAAAGAGTGACAGAGAGATATATAAAGAAAGAGTGAGGGAGGGAGAGATAACAAAAGAGAGACAGAGAGATATAAATAAAGAGAGACAGAGAGAGATATAAAGAAAGAGAGACAGAGAGATATATAAAGAAAGAGAGACAGAGAGAGATACAAAATAAAGAGAGACAGAAAGAGATACAAAATAAAGAGAGGCAGGGAGAGATATAACTAAAGAGAGACAGAGAAAAATATAAATAAAGAGAGACAGAGATATAAATAAAGAGAGACAGAGAGAGGCAGAGAGAGATACAAAATAAAGAGAGACAGTGAGGATATAAATAAAGAGAGACTGAGAGAGATACAAAATAAAGAGAGACAGACAAAAATAAAGAGAGACAGAGAGATATAAATAAAGAGAGACAGAGAGAGATATAAATAAAGAGAGACGGAGAGAGATATAAATAAAGAGAGACTGAGAGAGAAATAAATAAATAGATACTGAGAAAGACAGAGAGAGATATAAATAAAGAGAGACAGAGAGAGATATAAATAAAGAGAGACAGAGAGAGATATAAATAAAGAGAGACTGAAGGAGAAATAAATAAATAGATACTGAGAAAGACAGAGAGAGATATAAATAAAGAGAGACAGAGAGATATTAGTAAAGAGATACAGAGAGAGATATAAATACAGAGAGAGAGAGCTTGATAGTTATAGTTAAGTGCTATTATTATGTGCACTCCTCCCCCCCCCCCACGCCCCCAAACCGTTATTTCGTTATTTAGAAACACATAGACATGGGTGGGGGGGGGGGGTGAAATTAAATATCCGCTGCCAGGGTCCTCTAGAATTNAAATAAAGAGAGACTGAAGGAGAAATAAATAAATAGATACTGAGAAAGACAGAGAGAGATATAAATAAAGAGAGACAGAGAGATATTAGTAAAGAGATACAGAGAGAGATATAAATACAGAGAGAGAGAGCTTGATAGTTATAGTTAAGTGCTATTATTATGTGCACTCCTCCCCCCCCCACGCCCCCAAACCGTTATTTCGTTATTTAGAAACACATAGACATGGGTGGGGGGGGGGCGTGAAATTAAATATCCGCTGCCAGGGTCCTCTAGAATTTCGATATCATTCTTGTTTTAAGGAGCCCCGACCGAAACCCCCTCCTTCCATTATGACCCCCCTCCCCACGTGACATAACTCATCTGTCATCTCTTGTCATCCATACGACCGTCAATGTCCATCCAACACGTTGCCGTCAATGTCCATCCAACACGTTGCCGTCAATGTCCATCCAACACGTTGCCATCAATGTCCATCCAACACGTTGCCGTCAATGTCCATCCAACACGTTGCCGTCAATGTCCATCCAACACGTTGCCGTCAATGTCCATCCAACACGTTGTCGTCAATGTCCATCCAACACGTTGCACTATATTCTTTGTAAGTCTCACACACGCTTGACTCACTTTTTCAACCCCCCCCCTCCCCCAAACCACCAAACACCGACACATCCGTCAAACTCCAGCCAACACTCCCCAATCCCCCCCCCCAAACCACCAAACACCGACACATCCGTCAAACTCCAGCCAACACTCCACAATCCCCCCCCCCCCCAACCACCCCCACCCCCCACCCCCCCCCACCCCCCCCCCCCCCCCCCCCCCCCCCAAACCCCGACACATCCGTCAAACCCCACCCCACCCCCCCCAACCCCCCCCCCCCAAACACCGACACATCCGTCAAGCTCCAGCCAACACTCCCCCTCCCCTTCCCCACTCATCCCCAGAATAACAAAGGAACCACAAATCCCCAGTGTTGCCTAAAGTCTTCTCGCCTAAATCCCTTGCTGGCCCCATTGTCTCCCTTTGTTGAGAGTTGCTGGTTTGGGAATTGTTGTGTTTCCTTGTTGCTCTTGTTGTTGGTCATTTCTCTTTTAGGGCGTCGTGTTGTTTACCTCATCGTTCGGGTAATTCGGCGCCCTGGCCCCCACCCGCAACCCACCTCCTGGCTTAACATGAATCCTTTAATTGTAATATTTCAAAGTAATCATAGACAAAGTACTCATTAACAAAGTAGTCATAATCATGTAATCATAGACAATGTAGTCATTGACAAAGTAGTCTTAATCATGTAATCATAGACAAAGTAGACATTGACAACGTAGTCATAGACAAAGTAGTCATTAACAAAGTACTCATAGAAAAAGTAGTCATTGACAAAGTAGTCATTAACAAAGTACTCATAGACAAAGTAGTCATTGACAAAGTAGTCTTGGTACAAAGTAGTCATTGACAAAGTACTTCTTTGTCTATGAGTACTTTTAATTACTACTTTGTCTATAAGTAGTAATTAAAAGTACTCATAGACAAAGTGGTCAATAACAAAGTACTCATAGACAAAGTAGTCATTGACAAAGTACTCACAGACAAAGTAGTCAATGACAAAGTAGTCATTAACAAAGTACTCATAGACAAAATAGTCATTGACAAAGTAGTCATTGACCAAGTACTCATAGACAAAATAGTCATTGACAAAGTACTCATAGACAAAATAGTCATTGACAAAGTACTCATAGACCAAGTAGTCATTGACAAAGTACTCATAGAACAAGAAGTCATTAACAAAGTACTCATAGACAAAACAGTCATGGACAAAGTAGTCATAGACAAAGTAGTAAATGACAACGTAGTCATAGACAAATCACTCATAGATAAAACAGTCATTGACAAAGTATTCATAGACAAAGACGTCATTAACAAAGTACTCATAGATAAAGTACTCATAGACACAATAGTCCTTAACAAAGGAGTCATAGACAAAATAGTCATTAAAAAGTACTCATAGACAAAGACGTCATTAACAAAGTACTCATAGATAAAATAGTAATTGACAAAGTACTCATAGACAAAGTAGTCATTGACCAAGTACTCATAGACAAAGTACTCATAGACAAAGTAGTCATTGACCAAGTACTCATAGACAAAATAGTCATTGATCATGTACTCATAGCCAAATTAGTCATTGACAAAGTACTCATACACAAAGTACTCATTAAAAAAAGTACTCATAGACAAAGTAGTCATTAAAAAAGTACTCATAGACTACCCACATTTCAAATCATCCCAACATATAATTTAAAGGATCTCCAACCCTTCACTCAAAGAATCCCCAGCCTGTAACTTAAAGGATCTCCAACCCTTCACTCAAAGAATCCCCAGCCTGTAACTTAAAGGATCTCCAACCCTTCACTCAAAGAATCCCCAGCCTGTAACTTAAAGGATCCCCCCAACCCTTCACTCAAAGAATCCCCAGCACATCACTGTATGACTCTGTGAAACACATTATCACATTATGACTCTGTCAAACACATTGTCACAGTATGACTCTGTCCAACACATTGTCACAGTATGACTCTGTCCAACACATTGTCACAGTATGACTCTGTCCAACACATTGTCACAGTATGACTCTGTCAAACACATTGTCACATTATGATTCTGTCAAAAACATTGTCACAGTATGAATCAGTCAAACACATTCAACTCTCGCCAAGTCATCCACCTTGTCACAGTATGACTCTGTCAAACACATTTTCACACTATGGCTCTGTCAAACACATTTTCACACTATGGCTCTGTCAAACACATTTTCACACTATGACTCTGTCAAATACATTGTCACAGTATGACTATGTCAACCACATTCAACTTTCGCCAAGTCCTCCACCTTGTCACTCTATGACTCTGTCAAACGACATGTCACTGTATGACTATGTCAAACACCTTGTCACTGTATGACTCTGTCAAACATATTTAATTCACGTCAAGTCATCCACATTGTCACTGTATGACTCTGTCAAAGACATTCAACTCACGCCAAGTCCTTCACCTTGTCACTCTATGACTCTGTCAAACACATTCAACTCTCGCCAAGTCCTTCACATTGTCACTCATGACTCTGTCCAAACACATTCAACTCTCGCCAAGTCCTTCACCTTGTCACTCATGACTCTGTCAAACACATTCAACTCTCGCCAAGACCTCCACCTTGTCACTGTCACTGCTTCTTTAATTTCTGGGTGTTGTAAGTGTGGGTGTGGGTGGGGGGAGAGACATCGCAGTATTGACCGGCATGTTATTTCATCGATTCAAATTCCCACCCTCTGTCAGCACATACAGCACCCACCCCGCTTCCCTCTTAACACCCCCATACCCTTCCAGTCTGTTATCACCCCCCACCCACGAGTGACACTTTAAATGCTGAGTCTTCCCAGGCGCCCGTCCCTGGTTCTCCCCAACACCACCACCCCACCCTACCCCTCTCACACACACACATCATTCTTGAGACATTCCTTCTGTTACACCACACACTTACCCACACAATTTTGTTCAGAATTATTATTCTTAACGGCAATACAATCTCTGTTATTTTATTGAAAACTACGTTCCATACTTGGCAGTGTTAGCTCGTCTGTGTACATCAATTGTGTTGATGATGGAGTGTGTTGGTGATGGAGTGTGTTGGTGATGGAGTGTGTTGGTGATGGAGTGTTTTGGTGATGGAGTGTGTTGGTGATGGAGTGTGTTGGTGATGGAGTGTTTTGGTGATGGAGTGTGTTGGTGATGGAGTGTGTTGGTGATGGAGTGTGTTGGTGATGGAGTGTGTTGGTGATGGAGTGTGTTGGTGATGGAGTGTGTTGGTGATGGAGTGTGTTGGTGATGGAGTGTGTTGTGATGGATTTTGGTGTAGCGTTATATGAGGCGTCTGTATGGATGTCTTCCAATCATATCTGTCAGTCTGTCTTCCAATGCTGTCCGTCAGTCAGTCTGTTTGCCAATTAGTCTTTCGGTCAGTCAATCAGTCTGTCTATCAGTCTTCCAATTATGTCAATCAGTGTATGTCTGTCTGCCAATCTGTCTTCCAATCTCTCTTAATGTCTGGCAACGATGTTCTTCTATAGATCTAACAATTAAATTGATGGACAATCTTCTTACCACAGCCCTCAAACTCTTAACACACATTTTTCCCGTACTCTCAAACGCATTTCTCTCATACTCTCAAACGCATTTCTCTCATACTCTCAAACACATTTTTCTCATACCCTCAACACACATTTTTCTCATACCTCAACACACATTTCTCTCATACCCTCAACACACATTTTTCTCATACTCTCAACACACATTTCTCTCATACCCTAAACACACATTTCTCTCATACCCTCAACACACATGTCTCTCATACTCTCAGCACACATTTCTCTCATACCCTCAACACACATTTTTCTCATACTCTCAACACACATTTCTCTCATTCCCTCAACACACATTTCTCTCATACTCTCAACACACATTTCTCTCATACTCCCAACACACATTTCTCTCATACCATCAACACACATTTCTCTCATACTCTCAAACAAATTTTTCCCGTCCTATCCAACCCATTTATCTCCTCGCCTGAATCAAACACCTTCATCTTCAATGTCTGAGACTTAGAGAAGGGGTTGATCTCGCCATTTCACTTTCTTTGACTTCCAACCCCTGCGACTCCATGACTTCCAACCCCTGCGACTCCATGACTTCCAACCCCTGCGACTCCATGACTTCCAACCCCTGCGACTCCAATAACTCCCAACCCCTCCNTTTTTACTCTATCTCAACACACCCTCTCTTCACTCCTTGCTTTTTACTCTATCTCAACACACCCTCTCTTCACTCCTTGCTTTTTACTCTATCTCAACACACCCTCTCTTCACTCCTTGCTTTTTACTCTATCTCAACACACCCTCTCTTCACTCCTTGCTTTTTACTCTATCTCAACACACCCTCTCTTCACTCCTTGCTTTTTACTCTATCTCAACACACCCTCTCTTCACTCCTTGCTTTTTACTCTATCTCAACACACCCTCTCTTCACTCCTTGCTTTTTACTCTATCTCAACACACCCTCTCTTCACTCCTTGCTTTTTACTCTATCTCAACACACCCTCTCTTCACTCCTTGCTTTTTACTCTATCTCAACACACCCTCTCTTCACTCCTTGCTTTTTACTCTATCTCAACACACCCTCTCTTCACTCCTTGCTTTTTACTCTATCTCAACACACCCTCTCTTCACTCCTTGCTTTTTACTCTATCTCAACACACCCTCTCTTCACTCCTTGCTTTTTACTCTATCTCAACACACCCTCTCTTCACTCCTTGCTTTTTACTCTATCTCAACACACCCTCTCTTCACTCCTTCACTCTATCGCTACACAGGCAAACTTTACTCACATAATCCCTAACTCCCCCTCCTCAACGACGCCCCACCACCCAACGACAACATCAAACTGGCAAGCAGACGTTGCGGCCTGAGAAAGGTGGTTTCTCACCGATCGATACAGCGCAGGCACCAGCGACGTGTTGCCCGGGCCATTCCGATACTCTCGTCTGCTGGAAGCAGAGAATTCAATATGGCCGCATTAATTAGTTTTAAAATCTCGATTCTTCCCTTTCACCACCTTGGCCCGCCCCGCCTCGCTCGGGCACCCTACCTCCCTCCCTTCGACAAAGCCTCTGATTTAAGTGTTATCGGGAGCTTTCTCCTGCCGGCTCTAGGCATAATGCCGGCAAGGACCAGATGTGTCAGAGGGAATTTATCGCCCGTTATTGTGGTACAACAGAATCGAGACGGCTTGCAACACAGGCGCCATGTTGTCTTGTTGTTGTCTCCGTACATCACTGTGTCAGAGGTGCGACGTTGTGCTGGCCTGTCAGACAAGATGACTGCATAAAAGTGATAGTAAGGGTTATCAATGTGTCCAACGGGCGGAATGATAAGCATGCTAAGTCTGGTATTACAATGTGTCAACAATTGATTGTGATACTGCAGTAAGTGCTTCGGCACGTGCCTAACTCTTTTATATTAATAAGACACGAACAAATTGTGTCAATAGAACAATATGAGTTAGCTTTAATAATAATTGTACATTATACAGAATTAAACGTTTCGGCACATGCCTTCATCAGTACAAACAAACACAACACATTTAAATAAGTATAAATTAAATTTACATAATGTCAATATATATATCCTACCTAAAACAGAAAAAATATAGGAGAGGGCGCTTAAACCTGACAAAAACAAAGTAAAGAGATGTAGAAAGGAAGTGATTCAAACATAATTGGAAAAACCAAACAGGAAAAAGACATGGCAGCTAATTAAAACTATGGATTTGGTTCAATCCATATGGAGACAACGTACCAAATCTAGTTATTAATTTGTTCTCCATATAGACTCTTTTAGCGTCTGTTATTTAACAATAAACAAAAGTTTATGTTAATTAGCTCGAGCTGATGCAAGTTGATATAAATACCTGGAATGTATCGACTTTTCGTCTCCCTAACCCACATACAACCAATGTCTGATGTATGGAATGTATCGACGTTTCGTCTCCCTAACCCACCTACAACCAATGTCTGATGTATGGAATGTATCGACTTTTCGTCTCCCTAACCCACCTACAACCAATGTCTGATGTATGGAATGTATCGACTTTTCGTCTCCCTAACCCACCTACAACCAATGTCTGATGTAAACCTTGCGCTGAATATAATTGACCCAACTGCACATTAATGGTGTCAATGAGTGGGTATCAGAACGCCAGCTTGTGTGTACAGACACTAGTGTACACAATAACACATTAAGCGCTGGTCCCCTGACTTGTACATGCGGAGTACACACAGATTGAGATCCTGTACTAGAAACTGCATGCAGCCATCACAGGGTTGAAAGCGACCCCCATCTCTCACCCTTCTCACTCCTCTAACCTTGACACCCTTCTCTTCCCTCACCTGTTACATACTGTATTTCCCCTGGTACAGACACTAAGCTCTGACTAAAGAGAACAACTCGTCTGTCCAACGGTTCGAACGTCCAGACACAAGAGTGAATCTTGGACTAGCTCGTGACAGCGAGGGATGCTGTTCTAGAATGACCAGTCGTGACAGTTAGGGATGCTGTCCGAGAATGACAGAAAGTAGAGTTAAACCTGAAAAAAAGGAAAGCAAAAAAGCAACGAACGTGTCGGCAGGAAGCCTTCGTCAGCGAACAAAACAACAGAAAAAAAAGTATAACAATAAAAAATAGCACTTAGCTTGGAATTAGTATCCGTGGCCAGCAGATGAGATGTGATGACAGAAAGTAGGTGAGTGAGAGATTAAATAGGGAAGAGGGAACGAGAAGAGGAGAAGTAAGTCCACTGCGATAGGTCGGGACGTGGAGGGGCGGAGCTAGGTTCAAGCTGTGAAAAGAGACATGACGTTCATACCATGTAGCGTCAATGTGCCATAAGTCCATTGGAATGACAGGTCGTGACAGCGAGGGACTCTGCCCTAGAATCAATAACGCATTCCTCGCTGTCACGACCTAAGATTCTAGGGAAGCTTCTCTCGCTGTTACGAATTGTCTTGTGCTTGTTTGTCAAGGAATTGTCTTGTGCTTGTTTATCAAGGAATTGTCTTGTGCTTGTTTGTCAAGGAATTGTCTTGTGCTTGTTTGTCAAGGAATAGTCTTGTGCATGTTTGTCAAAAAATTGTTTTGTGCTTGTTTGTCAAGGAATTGTCTTGTGCGTGTTTGTCAAGGAATTGTCTTGTGCGTGTTTGTCAAGGAATTGTCTTGTGCGTGTTTGTCAAGGAATTGTCTTGTGCGTGTTTGTCAAGGAATTGTCTTGTGCGTGTTTGTCAAGGAATTGTCTTGTGCGTGTTTGTCAAGGAATTGTCTTGTGCGTGTTTGTCAAGGAATTGTCTTGTGCGTGTTTGTCAAGGAATTGTCTTGTGCGTGTTTGTCAAGGAATTGTCTTGTGCGTGTTTGTCAAGGAATTGTCTTGTGCGTGTTTGTCAAGGAATTGTCTTGTGCGTGTTTGTCAAGGAATTGTCTTGTGCGTGTTTGTCAAGGAATTGTCTTGTGCGTGTTTGTCAAGGAATTGTCTTGTGCTTGTTTGTCAAGGAATTGTCTTGTGCTTGTTTGTCAAGGAATTGTCGTCTGCTTGTCACAGCTTCGTCTATTTCAGTTATGACTTTCTCAAGATCCAATATTGCGCCGCTGTTCAGGTCAAATTTAACGAAACAAAAAAATCCTTTAAACAAAGGCAACATGTGGACAGCAAGTTGTAGACATAGATCTGCGACTTGTAGACATAGATCTGCGACTTGTAGACATAGATCTGCGACTTGTAGACATAGATCTGCGACTTGTAGACATAGATCTGCGACTTGTAGACATAGATCTGCGACTTGTAGACATAGATCTGCGACTTGTAGACATAGATCTGCGACTTGTAGACATAGATCAGAACAGAACCAGATGGACAGGTGTGGGCGAGGGGGGGGGAGGGTGACCTGGCCGCGGGGAATCAATAGACGTGTTCTACATTTAATGATCAGTCTCTGCGCATGACGGTGAGTGGAGAAGAGGAATAACCACCGCCCGATGTAAGCTGCGGAAAACAGTGGTGAGCTCCCCTTAAGGCTCAACTAATGGTAGATATTAACACTAATAGCAGCCCACCCCCAACCCCTTTTTAAATAAGTATTTCTTCCATCCTCACTCTTTCTTCCATCCTCACTCTTTCTTCCATCCCCACTCTTTCTTCCATCCTCACTCTTTCTTCCATCCTCACTCTTTCTTCCATCCCCACTCTTTCTTCCATCCCCACTCTTTCTTCCATCCTCACTCTTTCTTCCATCCTCACTCTTTCTTCCATCCTCACTCTTTCTTCCATCCTCACTTTTTCTTCCATCCTCACTCTTTCTTTCATCCTCACTTTTTCTTCCATCCTCACTCTTTCTTCCATCCTCACTTTTTCTTCCATCCTCACTCTTTCTTCCATCCTCACTCTTTCTTCCATCCTCACTCTTTCTTCCATCCTCACTCTTTCTTCCATCATCACTCTTTCTTCTTCTCACAGAATAGTCTAGGGGGTTTGTTTCCGTCATACGAACAGATATTGTTAAATTTAAAAAAACAACAACACATCAGCTTCGAGTTTCTGTGACAATGAGGGGGGGGGGGGGATGGTGAAGGTATTTTGAAGGG
>CAXITT010000183.1:414318-430516 GCA_964033795.1 Lymnaea stagnalis | reverse complement strand
AACCCATTTGAGGGTTGGGGTGCGAGTCAACCCATTTGAGGGTTGGGGTGCGAGTCAACCCATTTGAGGGTTGGGGTGCGAGTCAACCCATTTGAGGGTTGGGGTGCGAGTCAACCCATTTGAGGGTTGGGGTGCGAGTCAACCCATTTGAGGGTTGGGGTGCGAGTCAACCCATTTGAGGGTTGGGGTGCATATCAAAATAAGAGTTGCACGGATGAAAATGCGGGGGTGGGGCGGCGTATGAATTCCAAACAATGTAAAATGTCTACGGTGGTAGAGAGTCGGTGGCGTAGGTAGGGTGCGGAGGGGACAGCCCCTGATGGTTGTAAACCTAGCTACGCCACTGTGGGCGCCACTGTGAGGAGACGAGGTGAAGCTAAGCTTTTGTGAGGGTCAATGGAGGTTTTTGAGTTCTCAGCGATTTCGTTGGAAGAATGTCTTAAAACGTGGGAAAACACATGTTGATGTGTGTGTGTGTGTCCGTGTCCTCACAATAGAAGGTGGGGAAAAAAAACAACACACGAGTGTTGTACTAGAGGCAGGCAACACAAGAAGATGACCCAGATACAACGCATTACTCTCTCAGCAATAAATCACAGGAAAACATTAATTTATGCACATTTTTGCTCTCCGACGTCCGATGTTTTCAAAAGACCCTTTAGGGGTAAAGAGCCCCACCAAACCCCCCACCCACACCCACCTAACGTCCCACGTGACATTGATTTATTTTTTTAAACATAACGTATAAAACTTCGATCAAAACGACATTGTCTGTTCAAGACGCCACATTGTGTGTTCAAGACGCCACATTGCGTGTTGAAGACGTTATGTTGTGTGTTCAAGACGCCATGTTGTGTGTTCAGAATGATGTATGTGACGTTTAGCGTCCGACGACGCAGCAGCCCACAAAAGGAAGACTTTTTCCCTCGGATTCCCACCCAGACTGAGCCCAGGAAGCCCCCCCCCCCCCATCACAAGACTTCCGCTCCTGAATTCACCTGGCGACTGCACGGGCTTCAATATGAATTTGAATGTAAAAACAACAGCCGCTTTCATGGAGGGCCGGCGTAGTTCAATATTTGAGGGCACTGCTTGGCCCCTGGGTCTTGGCAACACGAGACCAACATTGAAGGGTGGGGCAGGAGGGGGGGGTATATATGATCTGAAGAAATAAAGCGCTCCCCCCCCCTTCCACGTTAACCTTTACTAAACAGAGAAAAGGGGGGGGGAGCGCTTTTGGGTGTATTGTTGGTGATTCCAAATCTACAAGGGGAATAAGCAATGTCGGGGTCAAGTGGGTCTAATCTGCCGGAGTAGATAGAGTGGGTCTAATCTGCCGGAGTAGATAGAGTGGGTCTAATCTGCAGGAGTAGATAGAGTGGTCTAATCTGCCGGAGTAGATAGAGTGGTCTAATCTGCCGGAGTAGATAGAGTGGGTCTAATCTGCCGGAGTAGATAGAGTGGGTCTAATCTGCCAGAGTAGATAGAGTGGGTCTAATCTGCCGGAGTAGGTAGAGTGGGTCTAATCTGCCGGAGTAGATGGAGTGGGTCTAAGATAGAGTGGTTGTGTCGGATTCATAAAACATTTTCTTATACACGCACTCACACACACACATACAGATGTGCAGAAAATCTGCATGTCACGTGGGTTGTGCCGGGAAGATGTATCTTGTCACGTGGGTTGTGCCGGGAAGATGTATCATGTCACATTGGGTTGTGCCGGGAAGATGTATCTTGTCACGTGGGTTGTGCCGGGAAGATGTATCTTGTCACATGGGTTGTGCCGGGAAGATGTATCATGTCACATTGGGTTGTGCCGGGAAGATGTATCTTGTCACATGGGTTGTGCCGGGAAGATGTATCATGTCACGTGGGTTGTGCCGGGAAGATGTATCATGTCACGTGGGTTGTGCCGGGAAGATGTATCATGTCACATGGGTTGTGCCGGGAAGATGTATCTTGTCACGTGGGTTGTGCCGGGAAGATGTATCATGTCACATGGGTTGTGCCGGGAAGATGTATCATGTCACATTGGGTTTTGCCGGGAAGATGTATCATGTTAAATGTAAATAACTTGTCGACATTTGAAACTTCCAACAATGAAGAGGTTTTTGTTTTGTAATGAATAAACTTGACGATGAAATGACAGCCTCCTGGCAAGTCACACTGACAATTATCTGGCCATGATAGACAGCCTCCTGGCAAGTCACACTGACAATTATCTGGCCATGATAGACAGCCTCCTGGCAAGTCACACTGACAAATATCTGACCATGATAGACAGCCTCCTGGCAAGTCACACTGACAAATATCTGGCCATTTTAAGTCAGCTTGTGTCGCACATCCATCATTAGCGCGCCCATATTTACATAAAAGTTTATGATAAATTAGTCATATGTCCACAAGAGACAGATGGGGGGGGGGGGGTGGTGGGTCCTGGCTTTAGCAACATTTATTCTGGCTTCAGCTAAATAAAATCTGACTTCAACTACAACTGACTCCAAATGAATACCTTGTCTGAGTTGTCATTATTGATTTATTTTTTTAAATATCTTTTTTTTAAAACAAATTCCTGATCCCATAAAATTCAGTTTGATTATGGCGCCTTTGTATTTATTAAAAACATCTCTATAAGCAGACGACACAATAAAGCGGAGATTCCCGAATCTAATTTTATGTCCACTCTGCTTTCTTGTTCTGGGCTTCTCTTGGTGTCCGCTGTGACAAACTGGTGTACACACGTCCAACGAACTGGTGTACACACCCCCAACACCCCACAAACTGGTGTACACACGCCCGCCAAACTGGTGTACACACGCCCAACAAACTGGTGTACACACGCCCGCCAAACTGGTGTACACACACCCCACAAACTGGTGTACTAACGTAAAGTCAATACACCCACCAAATTGGTGTACTCACGTGAAGTCCACACACCCAACAAATTGGTGCCATTGACATCGGCTAAGTGCAAAAAGGAATTATCTGGTGTCGTGTACATCGTTTTCCCGCCGCAATAAAAGAGCTCTGCTGTCAGTATGGGTCGGGGGGGGGGAGGTGGGGTATGAATTGCCTGGTGAACCGAGTGAACTGCTGGACGTCTCGTCTGTATGTTTTTTGGCGTCTCGTCTGTATGTTTCTTGACGTCTCGTCAGTATGTTTTTTTTGGCGTCTCGTCTGTATGTTTCTTGACGTCTCGTCAGTATGTTTTTTTTGGCGTCTCGTCTGTATGTTTCTTGACGTCTCGTCTGTATGTTTTTTGGCGTCTCGTCTGTATGTTTCTTGACGTCTCGTCAGTATGTTTTTTTTGGCGTCTCGTCTGTATGTTTCTAGTGGCACTTTCTCACCCAAAGTTGTAGTGGCCCTTTCTCACCCAAAGTTGTAGTGGCACTTTCTCACCCAAAGTTGTAGTGGCACTTTCTCACCCGATATTGTATCGATACTTTCTGTATCCTGCCATTACATGTATTGTCTTATCTGAACATTTCTTCCAGGGAAGACGTTTGCTGTGCCCCCCCCCCCTAGAAATGGAATAGTCTGACCGCTCAAATACAAAACATAAATGTTCATGTACAAATAATCGTTTATTTACAGATTCAAACTTCCAATGTTAATCCCCTCTTTCGGAATTTTGAGTGATATATATACAAAATCTTTATAATATCATAAATATATATGCAATGCAATTAAAAAAATATTAATACATTTTAGTTTCGTGTTATAAAATCTTATTTTTCAGAAAGTTTCCTAAAATATATATATATTTTTTAAATCCAAAAAATACACTAAACAAAAATTTAAAACTTCAACAACACGACTCCAAGGTCAAGAAAGACTCCGGCAAGATGTTTGCGTACCCCCCACCCACCCCACCCCCCCCCCGGTCGGACACACACTCTATAAAGGGTTTTGTTTTGTTCCCCTTTGAACGTGAGAATGCCAGATAAGTTTGTGCCAGAGTTCAATCAGTTGCGTTGTCAATGGCTCCACTGGGCACACTTAACGTGCTCTAGCGATTGAATAACCTCAACACCGACATTTGACAAAGATTGGAATGTTTTCACATTGTATGCCATTGCCCCATAGCCTCAAACACACGGGCCTTCAATTTAGTCCAAGGTCACGTGGTAATGGGTGGAGAAAAGACCTGTTTTTTTAAATTTTGGTCCTGGTTTCCATGACAAGAATTCTAGTGGGTTAGTCTGGGTGTGTCATGTGTCCGGGAATTCAAGCAGATAGTTCTTTAAATTGTAACGGTTCATTTCAATCATAACGTGTATGATGCCGGGAATTCAAGCAGATAGTTCTTTAAATTGTAACGGTTGATTTCAATCATGACGTGTATGACGTCATTGGTGGTGATCAGTGTCAGAGCTCCGCAGCTGGAGCCATGTGTTCCTACCACACACCCTCCCCCAATGTCTTAGGAACTCTCCACTAAGGATTAAGTCAGTTTAAGGATCGGATCCGGTCTCGAGGTTGGGGAGCTCAGGGCCGACCAGGCCTGAAATAATGATGGCCTTGGGTCATACGGTGAAGGTCACGCGAAGAAGGTGACCTATCGCTACAAGCCTGGGGCTGACAAGGTCTGAGTGGATGCTGGCTTACCTCCCTTGCGGCCGTGCCCGGGGGACACACACGAGGACCGATCGATGGGCGCACGTCTGCTAACTGCTGGAGATCTTAATGGAGCTTCTCAGAGATCCAGCGTGGAGGTCGGGGTGGGAGTAGGTCTGGGGGTGGGAGTAGGGTTCGTGGGGGGGGGGGGGGCGGGGGGCGGGGGGCTCTAACTGCTGGAGATCTTAATGGAGCTTCTCAGAGATCCAGCGTGGAGGTCGGGGTGGGAGTAGGTCTGGGGGTGGGAGTAGGGTTCGTGGGGGGGGGGGTGGCTGTGAGCAGAGGGCCTGATGTGAGAGAGTGAGTGTGGGGGAAGGGTAAAACTGGTGCGTGGTGTGGTGGTCATCATAGGTAATGGTGAGGTCAACACATGTAATGGTAAGGTCATCATAGGTAATGGTAAGATCATCATAGGTAATGGTCAGGTCATCATAGGTAATGCTAAGGTCATCACAGGTCATGGTAAGGTCATCATAGGTCATGGTAAAGTCATCACAGGAAATAGAAGGATACTTTTTGGAGGAGCTATAAGGGCTTAGTGTGACCGTACGTGACGCTGGTTGGGGAAGAGTTGTACCTTTCAGGGTGCGGGCGGGTATGAAGCTAACCGTAACTTGGTGGCTCAAGGAAGGCCTGGTACACAGTTAAGACCGAGCATTTCATTCAAGCTATAACAAGAGTTACGCTTTACTGTGCATTTCATCTGTTAAGCCTTGTTGACTATAAAATAGAACATGGTGATTAAGGGGGGGGGGGGTGCTGGGGACCGGGGGGGATGTGTTTCGGGGGGGGCAGTTGCTGCAAGCTTCACCATTGCTCCGCCCTTGCCCCACCACCTGAGTTGTTTTAGAGCAACATTCATTTCATTCAAGCTATAACAAGAGTTACGCTTTACTGTGCATTTCATCTGTTAAGCCTTGTTGACTATAAAATAGAACATGGTGATTAAGGGGGGGGGGGGGTGCTGTGGACCGGGGGGGATGTGTTTCGGGGCGGGCAGTTGCTGCAAGCTTCACCATTGCTCCGCCCTTGCCCCACCACCTGAGATGTTTTAGAGCAACATGGCACCTTGTGCCGTTAAGCAAACTCTAAGCCATACACACGAGACAAGAAGCAGACGGACAAGAGTTATCATTCGTTGTTGGTCGGCCATTGCTGGGCGCCATTGTTGCCCGGCTATTTATTTGTCTACGCCATAGAACAAAACGTACCAAACAGTCGAATGAATACTTTCATATCGCTGAGGAAAAAACAATTGATCACGGTTGGGGTGGAGATTAATCTAAGCACTGTTTGTGTTGCCAAGGTTACTCTGTAACTCATTACTGCCTTGCGGCTAACCTCAAACCCATATCTAGGCAAGAGTTTCTTCCATTTTTATTCAGTTTACTGCACAGGAACATTATAACATTTTTATTATTTTTTTTTTTTTGTGGGGTTGTTTTATTGGAGAAAAAAACCAATTAGCTGAACCGTTCAAAAGTTATTTTCAATCTTTCATATGTGACTTAGTAACTAATCTCAACTGATATCACTTTAATGATGACTCCCCCTTATGGGCTCCTCAGTCCGTCTCTTAAGTCCTCTGCTTCTTCCTTCCTCTACCTCCCACTTCCTCTCCCCCCCCCCACTTTCCTTACCTTCGGACTGGTTCCTCTTATGTTCTTCTTTTTATTATTTCTTACATCCTGTCATCTTTTTATCAACTCTTATCTTTCTATAAACTCATCTTTTTATCAACTCTCATCTTTCTATCAACTCAACTCTCATCTTTCTATCAACTCTCATCTTTCTATCAACTCTCATCTTTCTATCAACTCTCATCTTTCTATCAACTCTCATCTTTCTATCAAATCTCATCTTTCTATCAACTCTCATCTTTCTATCAACTCTCATCTTCTATCAACTCTCATCTTTCTATCAACTCAAAGTTCATACCGGGAAACATTTTTTTTTATTCTTGCTATTTCCTCATTCGGGCCCCCCCGTCCCCACCCCTCCCAACATCATCATTCCCCCCCCCCTCACGTGTAAAAGTAATCACATGATTGCCAGCCAGGGTATGCGCCCTTGTGTCTCACGTGACCGCTTGTCTCGCCCTGTGACGGTTTGCTCCCGACGCCCCCAAAAAACAATTCATTTCCCCAGGAACAATAACCCAGCTGTGGGAGACTTTTCAACGACGCTGCTCTCCCCTTAATCTCTCGATCACTACGGAAAAGACCCGTTAGGTTCAGCAACATTAATTTTTTTTTAATAGTAGTGTGGGGGGGGGGGGAAGTACCGAAGGGACACACTATCACACATACACCAAAAACATGCCTTATCACCAGGGTCAGTCAGGAGAAAGTTATTTTTGTGTATGACTTCATTGGGTGCCACGCAAGGAGGGGGGGAAAGGAGGGGGAGGGGGGGGTGCTTTCGCCATACGGTATCCGGTTCCTCTTCAGGATCTCAAGTCAGTGAAAACTATGACACTTTCGAAAGACAGAAAAAGAAACAAGGAGAAGAAAGAGAGAGAGAGAGAGAGAGAGAGAGAGAGAGAGAGAGAGAGAGAGAAAGAGGAGAGATGTCAGAAATGGTCCAAACACCCCCTCCCCCCCCCCCCAAGTACAAGGCCTGCCTTATCACCAGGACCCATGCAATAACACGACAGTCCGCGCGGTAACCCCGTTAAGCTCTCGCTCCTAATCAAATGACAGTTTGGTACCACGGCCGACGTAACTCTGGATTTACTGGTGAAGACACGAGGCCGACTTCCACTTATTGTCCGTGGCGCGGCGAGGGCAAAACTCTCGTCTTTTGGAGATCCTCAATTTGGGGGCTCGTGCGGGACCGTGGTGTTAACCATAGCCCAAAGTGAACCCAGAGTAAGGCGTCTTTTAATCAAACGTCAGCTCATTGAGCTCAACACACACACACACCAAATCAATGTTACCTTCCAATAACTCTAACGATGACTAGTCGTCGAAACTCAAATCTCGTTTAAAGGTGATTCAACAAACGTATCGAGAGAAGGTGCGCTACAATTAGAAGGGCATGGCAAAGTAGGTCAAGATCTAAAATTAGTAACAAAGTTAACTTGACCAGATGAATTCAGAAAAGAAAAAAATTGTTCTTAAACACTATTCATCTGACTAGAGGGTATATCAAATTTCACCTATACAAGATGCTTACATTAAAATGTGTATTCGATTATTATATTCCATGCTTACATAATTTGTATTCGATGATTACATGTCTATTAGATAACTGCATTAATTTGGTATTCGATGAACATGTCAAATGCTAAAGGAATTTCATAAAGTATTCCAAAAATAAAGGTAGGTTGTTTTTTGTGTTGAGTTATTTGTTTGGTCCCATCGAGTCCATCCAATAAACATTTTGTATCGATCTAATCGATCGATTGGACACTTCCCAGCGTTCCTTAGCGTGGACTCTTGTTGGCAACATTAAACAAGTGCAGCACTCCACAGATGAGCCCTGTCAATGACAAGCTGTCACAAGCTGTCACCGGATGTCGAGGTGTCCGCCAGACGTGGGGGGTTTGGTGCTGAGCCCTGGATCGCCCGTCGCCTAGCAACGTGGAAGTGTCGCCATTTTAATTTGTCGATAGCGGGTGGATGTCACGAGGGACACGCTGACCCCCAAATATGGAGGCACTTCCGGAAATGGGGGATGTAGCTTTTCCGGAAATGAAAGTCAGTTCTTGGAGAGATTAAATGAAGGACCGGAACTCAAAACTACAATTAAATAAGCGAAATATTTTTTTTTTTTTTTAAATAAAAAAGGAGAGCTAGACGGTGGTATTGAAGAAATCATGTGTTTATTTTGAATATCATATCTATGAAATTAAGGAAAGATAAAATAAGGATAGAGTTAGGGTAACTGTGATCGAGCATCAAGTAAAAAGAAAGGGGGGGGGGGCAAAATATGTAAATGCTAGACAACAACAGCGAATGTATTCACTCAAAGACTTCTGTCCACAAAAAGGACCAACTCTCTTGACTTAAAAAACGTGAATGTTGCCCAATGGTGTATACGGGGGCGGAAAACCCAGGGTGCCACTTTTTCTAAAAAATAGCGCCCCTCCCAAGGGGTCTATAACCCTAGCGTCACCGCTGATGTGGTTTTTGTTAAAAGATTTGCAGTCATCAATCATTATTAAACCCAGTCAAGTCCGCACTGCATTCAAATCAAAAACTGTCTCGCAGTTACAAGTCAGCTAACTTACACGTCCGCTAATTCACATGTCCGCTCAGTTCCCTGTCCGCTCAGTTCCAAGTCCGCTCTAGTTGCACCCGTGTGTTATTCCTTCCTTCCAAGCCAGAACCTTCCGCCGTGCTACAAAACCACAACCATCAACACCTGAATGCTCAACTAAACGGCCAGGTAAAGAAATACACCACTTCAACAACTTCAGGTGAATTGAATGTGGGCCCGGGTGTGGGGGGTGGGGTGGTGGTGTTTGGATGATGATAGCTTTGATCACGTTATTGGATAATGGATGCCACGCTTCGTGATACTCTGTCAAGTAATGTGTTCATTTAAATGGGGAGAAATGTGTTCATTTTAATGGGGAGAAATGTGTTTATTTAAATTTAGAGGAATGTGTTCATTTAAATTGGGAGAAATGTGTTCATTTTAATGGGGAGGAATGTGTTCATTTAAATGGGGAGAAATGTGTTCATTTTAATGGGGAGGAATGTGTTCATTTTAATGGGGAGGAATGTGTTCATTTAAATGGGGAGAAATGTGTTCATTTTAATGGGGAGGAATTGTTCATTTAAATGGGGAGGAATGTGTTCATTTTAATGGGGAGGAATGTGTTCATTTTAATGGGGAGGAATGTGTTCATTTGAATGGGGAGGAATGTGTTCATTTAAATGGGGAGAAATGTGTTCATTTTAATGGGAAGGAATGTGTTCATTTAAATGGAGAAAAATGTGTTCATTTTAATGGGGAAGAATGTGTTCATTTAAATGGGGAGAAATGTGTTCATTTTAATGGGGAGGAATGTGTTCATTTTAATGGGGAGAAATGTGTTCATATGAATGGGTAGAAATGTGTTCATTTGAATGGGGAGGAATGTGTTCATTTAAATGGGGAGGAATGTGTTCATTTTAATGGGGAGGAATATGTTCATTTGACGGGGGAGGAATGTGTTCTTTTGAATGGGGAGGAATGTGTTCATTTGAATGGGGAGGAATTTGTTCATTTTAATGGGAATGGAATGTGTTCATTTTAATGGGGAGGAATGTGTTTATTTGAATAGGGAGGAATGTGTTCGTTTTAATGGGGAGGAATGTGTTCGTTTGAATGGGGAGGAATGTGTTCATTTGAATGGGGAGGAATTTGTTCATTATAATGGGGAGGAATGTGTTCATATGAATGGGGAGGAATGTGTTCATCTGAATGGGGAGAATGTGTTCATTTTAATGGGGAGGAATTTGTTCATTATAATGGGGAGGAATGTGTTCACATGAATGGGGAGGAATGTGTTCATCTGAATGGGGAGAATGTGTTCATTTTAATGGGGAGGAATGTGTTCATTTTAATGGGGAGGAATGTGTTCATTTTAATGGGGAGGAATGTGTTCATTTGAATGAGGGAGAAATGTGTTCATTTTAATGGGAAGGAATGTTGCGTACACGTGATCTGTACGAATGATATGGACAAGTAAGTGATGTGTACGACGTATCTGATATGCAAAAAGTGTTTGTACTGTAAGTGTGATGTGCATAGCGAGGGTTTTGTGTACACCTGATGTGATTTTTACACCTGATGTGATGTGTACACTTGCTGTGATGTGTACACTTGATGTGATGTGCATATTTGCTGTAATGTGTATACCTGCTGTGATGTGTACACTGTAATGGTCGTAGAGTATATATACACCAAAGATACCAATGAACCGCTCACCGTGCCTACATAAAGAACCCATTCCATCGCTCTCCAGCCGATAAAGTGCCGAGTACATCATTGGTACAAATGGAACCGTACCGAAGACATACCGCACGAATCAAACAATTGGTGGCGCATTAGAACCAGATGAATCAAGGGCAGGTAATCACCGACCGGGTCATAAAGACAACTCTCGCGCCAAGGCCCAGGGTTTATCTTAATGATAGGAAAACACCGGGGCAATTAACGCGGGCCTATCTTCGTCATTAGGGCCAACCATTATCTACACCAGTGGAGGTGAGGCTCGGGGCAGCATGGAGGCGAGGCTCGGAGCAGCATGGAGGCGAGGCTCGGGGCAGTATGGAGGCGATGCTCGGGGCAGCATGGAGGCGAGGCTCGGGGCAGCATGGAGGTGAGGCTCGGGGCAGCATGGAGGCGAGGCTCGGAGCAGCATGTGGTGAGGCGCGGGTGAGCATGGAGGCGAGGCGCGGAGCAGCATGGAGGCGAGGCGCGGGGGAGGATGGAGGCGATGCGCGGGGCAGCATGGAGGCGAGGCTCGGGGCAGCATGGAGGTGAGGCTCGGGGCAGGATGGAGGCGAGGGTCAGGGCAGCATGGAGGCGAGGCTCAGGGCAGCATGGAGGCGAGGCTCGGGGCAGCATGGAGGGATCATAATTGCCTCACGCCGCACAGGAACAAACCTGGCCAGTTCTTGAAGTATGTAGCAGGACCAGAAATAGCAGTTGGCCTGGCATTTCGGTGTGGGTGTGTGTGGAAACTTAAATGTTGAAATAATAGAGTGTTGTTAAAACTCAAATGGGAAGCTGGCTTTCAGTAGGAATAACGCAAAAAAATGGCGGCATAAGGAAGGTGGCTTTCAGTAGGAATAACGTGAAAAAATGACGACATAAGGAAGGTGGCTTTCAGTAGGCATAACGCCAAAAAATGGCGGCATAAGGAAGGTGGCTTTCAGTAGGAATAACGTGAAAAGCATAAGGAAGGTGGCTTTCAGTAGGTATAACGTGAAAAAATGGCGGCATAAGGAAGGTGGCTTTCAGTAGGAATAACGTGAAAAAATGGCGGCATAAGGAAGGTGGCTTTCAGTAGGAATAACGCGAAAAAAAGGCGGCATAAGGAAGGTGGCTTTCAGAAGGAATAACGTGAAAAATGGAGGCACAAGGAAGGTGGCTTTCAGGAGGAATAACGTTCAGTAGGAATAACGTGAAAAAATGGCGGCATAAGGAAGGTGGCTTTCAGTAGGAATAACGTGAAAAAATGGCGGCATAAGGAAGGTGGCTTTCAGTAGGAATAACGCGAAAAAATGGCGGCATAAGGAAGGTGGCTTTCAGTAGGAATAACGTGAAAAATGGCGGCATAAGGAAGGTGGCTTTCAGTAGGAATAACGTGAAAAAATGGCGGCATAAGGAAGGTGGCTTTCAGTAGGAATAACGTGGAAAAAATGGCGGCATAAGGAAGGTGGCTTTCAGTAGGAATAACGTGGAAAAAATGGCGGCATAAGGAAGGTGGCTTTCGATAGAAACAAAGAGGTAATATGTTGACATAAGGAAGGTGGCTTTCGGTAGAAACAAAGTGGTAATACTTTCTTGTCTACGTTGTCCTAAACTATTTTGGTTGTTATATTTATTTTTTTAAATTCAAACGGGACAAAAAAATAAGGAATAAAATAACAGAAAGAAAGTCAGAAAAAAAAAAGGGGGGGGGGGGAAAACGAGAGGAAAGAAAAAAAAAAAAAAAAAAAAAAAAAAAAAAAAAAAAAAAAAAAAAAAAAAAAAAAAAAAAGGGGGGGGGGGGGGGACCACGAGAGTGAGAGAAAAATGATCAAAGGAAAGAAAAAAAAGTAAAGACAGGGGAGAACAGAGAGAAAGAAGGAGAGAGAGAGACAGGAGGAGAGGGAGAAAGAAGGTGAGAGAGACAGGAGGAAAGAGAAAGAAGGTGAGAGAGACAGGAGGAGAGGGAGAAAGAAGGTGAGAGAGGGCGAGAACGAAAAGAGGACCACGGTCGGTATCAGCAACAATGACCACACTATGGATCTTCAGCGACTCCGACTCTAGTTGCAAAAGCTGCGACGGCAACCCAGGACTCCGCCATCTTGTTTCAGTTCCACTTACCCAGGACTCCCCCCACACCCCCCCCACCCAAAACAAAAAGTCCTCTTCTCTTCAGCGCAGTAATTATCTAAATAAGGACCCAGGCCACATTACGGTTCCCCCGAGTTCCACGAAGGAACGGGAAAGGTCACTCCCGTGACCCGCTAAAGGTCAGTCTCCAGGCAGTGATTATCTCCTCCTCCCCCCGCACCCACTCCCCCTCACCCGTAAGATCACCAATGACCCCCACGTGGGAGACGCCTCTGATATATTCAACATTGCTTAACGCTCTCTGACAATAACAGTGTCTGAGAGTGGTATCAGTTTGCGAGACCTCATCAAAGACAGGAATCTGGGTCAAGCTATCTCCCCCTCCCTCACGGCGCCCCTAAAGCTCACATCTGAAGAGCGCCCTGCGTTCCCTGGGAAGTGTTTCTCCGACCGATCCGCCGATTCCGGTTGTTTCTATCAGACCCGAGCATTCGCGGGGGACGTCAGGGGATTTACGACTGTTACAAGAACAACAACCACCACGACGTCATTCAAACTTTGGCTCATGGCGTCATGACTTGTTCAGATTTTGTCCGTTGTTCACATTTTGCACAATGTTGACCAGTTCAGTTTTTGTCATTTAAAAATTGACTGAAATAAGTTTGATCTGCCGTAGTTATAAAATGACTCAATACCCTGAAACCAGCGTATGACGTCCTGAAACCAGCGTATGACGTCCTGAAACCAGCGTATGACGTCCTGAAACCAGCGTATGACGTCCTGAAACCAGCGTATGACGTCCTGAAACCAGCGTATGACGTCCTGAAACAAAAACCGAAGGAGGCAGCCAACAATTTCTTTTCACTGGCCACAACCCAAAGTTTCACTGGCCAACCCAAAGTTTCACTGGCCAACCCAAAGTTTCACTGGCCAACCCAAAGTTTCACTGCCCAACCCAAAATTTCACTGCCCAACCCAAAATTTCACTGGCCAACTTTAAGTTTCAATGGTCAACCCAAAGTGTCAATGAGCAACTAAAAGTTTCGCTTGCCCACCAAAAGAATCGCTGGTCAACCCACAGTTTCGCTGGCCCACCCAAATTTATGCTGGCCAACCCAAAGTTTAGCTTGCCCACCAAAAGTTGTCCATTTCAACTGCCACACTCCTGACACAATTGACACGCCAGAACAATATTTCGTTACCTGGTATCATTTGGGGGAGGGGGTCACCCCCTCGCATTCGCTCCCCCCCCCCCCTTCAAATCCTCGTAGTTTCCATTGGAGGCGGTGACCCCGAGAGAGACCCTCCTCCGTCTTACAGCTCTCATCGCTGCCACTTGAACGCTATCTGGGACTTACACAATGATGGCCGTGGGGCAGGTGTGTCAGGAGGACGACTGACAAATTACGGGGCGGGGGGGGGCGGCAAGGGATCGCACACAAAAAGAAGAAGAAAGAAACAAGGAGGCAGTGACGTGACGGCGTTGAAATGGGCGATGAGAATTAATGGGGAAAAGAGAAACGGGCGATGGCAGCGATGAGAAACTGTGTGGGGAAAATATCTATAAGGCGTGGGTGAGTGTGTGTGGGGGGGGGAATAGTTTGAACGAGGTGTACAGATAAGGGGTTGGCAGCCCCCTCAAAAGCCATACCTAGCATGCTGGTGGGATGGCCGAATGCACGTCTAGGCAAGGGGTTGGCAGCCCCCTCCAAAGCCATATCTAGCATGTCGGTGGGATGGCCGAGTGCACGTCTAGCCAAGGGTTTCGGCCACAGGAGGCGGAGATATGCCCCCGCGAGTAGCTACAAATAGGGCAAATAAAGACAGTGTTGAGATCTCGTTCAGAGGGTATCGCTGGTCAAAGAACGAGCCGAGGGCATGGGAAGGTCGGGTGGGCATCTTTCAAGTGTGGGAAATAAACAGATGAGTCGGACGAGCCTGTGTGAGAACCGTCCTACAACAGGGTCTGTGTGAGAACCGTCCTACAACGGGCTGCTATGAGAAACGTCCTACAAAGGGCTGCTGTGAGACCAGTCCTACAAAAGGCCTGTGTGGGAACCGTCCTGCAACGGGTCTGTGTGAGAACCGTCCTACAAAGGGCCTGTGTGGGAACCGTCCTACAACGGGTCTGTGTGAGAACCGTCCTACAAAGGGCCTGTATCTAAAACCCGTGTCTGAGGTGCGAGTGAACAAGGTTACGGGTCAAACCAGGGGAGCTAACCGTGCCAGGGACGGATTGGTGTTCTCGTTACCCAACAGTAGGCATTCATCATTGTATAACCATAATGGTAACCATGGTGATGTCAAACCAGGGGAGCTAACCGTGCCAGGGACGGATTGGTGTTCTCGTTACCCAACAGTAGGCATTCATCATTGTACAACCATAATGGTAACCATAGTGATGTCAAACCAGGGGAGCTAACCGTGCCAGGGACAGATTGGTGTTCTCGTTACCCAACAGTAGGCATTCATCATTGTATAACCATAATGGTAACCATGGTGATGTCAAACCAGGGGAGCTAACCGTGCCAGGGACAGATTGGTGTTCTCGTTACCCAACAGTAGGCATTCATCATTGTACAACCATAATGGTAACCATAGTGATGTCAAACCAGAGGTAGCCATAATGATAATTATAATAATAATAAAAGTTATTTGAAAATCACGTTTCATCCCCAAAGGCTCAAAGCGCGGTACAAAGTCAACCCTATTAAAAGAAAAATGAAAAAAATCTCTATTTTACCCCATTGAAATACAAAACGCAACATTACAAAAACTACTTACGAGACAAACCCATTCTAAGTCTTTCATCCCTTGCAAACATAAACAACACAGGCCACTATACATCTAGGAGATAATAGACAGCTGGACAAGATGATAGACAACATCACCCCAGCAGAATACAACTATTGTGTTCAATACATTTTTTTAGAACTATCGAAGGAACGCAATGCTGACACTTTTCGGGGCCAACATCTTGCTTTAAAATTGGGGGAAGTGTGTGGGGGTGTAATCAGAAAACAAGTCGGGTTGAAATCTTTAAGGGCGTCTTTAACTTTCATATTACCAAATGTACGCAGTTCTGAAGTGGCATCAGAGTTCATCGGTACCATCCCAGAGTTCATCGGTACCATCCCAGAGTTCATCGATACCATCCCAGAGTTCATAGGTACCATCCCAGAGTTCATCGGTACCATCCCAGAGTTCATCGGTAACATCCCAGAGTTCATCGGTACCATCCCAGAGTTCATCGGTAACATCCCAGAGTTCATCGGTACCATCCCAGAGTTTATCGGTACCATCCCAGAGTTCATCGGTACCATTCCAGAGTTCATCGGTACCATTGACATAAGAAAACTCAATGACCTGAAATGAGTTCCAGGATTCGCCATAACTTAAGAACGGCTGCTGCAGTGGAGAGATGTGTCTGTGTGTGTGTGTGTGGGGGGGGGGGGCACCAAGCAGGAATCTAATTTCCCTGGTTGATTGTTGAACTAATGTAATTGTGTTTTTGGTGTCTAGATGTGACAACTACACAACATGGTGAGTGACGCCTGGCACCACGGGCGGGGGGGGGGGG
>CAXITT010000183.1:398960-410146 GCA_964033795.1 Lymnaea stagnalis | reverse complement strand
TGGTACCCGAAAGGTTTATTCGGGGGCCGTTTTGGTTTTGAAAAGTGGGGTGGGGGGTGGGCGGGGGGGGGGGGGGGTGGTGGTGTCATTAAATGCCCAATGATGATGTCAAAGCGTGACGTCACAACGACGAACGAGAAATCTTAAAAACTGTTTCCGACTCGTCAGAGTTTCAATCCTATAAGCACGCCATTTGAAATGGTTGCAGATTTGTTGATGAAATACGACATGGAGAAATAATGTCGTCTGCAAGAAATGTCGCCTGCGTACTTGAACTTTGGACAAACTGATATGTTGGTGCTCAACAGGAAAGAGGAGGGAAACATTACCGGAAATAATTGTGTTATAACAAACAAAAAGTTCGTCTTGGATTGGTAGTTTGGAACAGAGACGATATTTCCCCCACCCCACACCCCCACACCCCCAGAGCTCACTCAACCAGACACGCATTCCTTCAGCTTTGTCTTCTCTGGTCAATGCAGCGTTGGGAGATGGAGCAACAAACAAGAAAGAGACGTTACCGTTAAAACAAAAAAAACAACAACACCACAGACTTAATATAGACTCACCAAACAAGAGAAGAAGGAGAGAAGAACCCAGCGAGACACACGTGGGATACATTTCACAAGTTACTGGAACCTAGTTCAAAGACTCGTGCCCCCCCCCCTCCCGGACCCCTTGCCCCAGTAGTGTAGATGTTTCAGGGAAGAATAGCATGACGAATCTAGAGAGGAAGAATGGGAGGAGGGGGGGGGGTCAAAAAACGCACCAAAATTTCGCACCAGTTTACGGGAAAATCCGGAGTCGTTTAAAAATAAAGGAGACAATAAATAAATCTGACAAAGTAACGCATAGGTTCGCACGGTGCACGTGTATCAAATGTGTGTGTACGTGTGGGGGTATCCAGGTGTGGGGTGTGTAGATGTATGGGTGTGTAGATGTGGGGGTGTGTGGAATTATCACATGCCGTTAATGGCTATCCTAATGACTATCCGTCTCTCATACAACAACATCTAATCGACTCCCATACATCATCTTCTCTTCGATTCTTACACAAAAATTTTATATCGACTCCCACACATCTATTCGAGTCCAACACAACATCGCCCGTTCGACTCCCACACATCTATTCGAGTCCAACACAACATCGCCCGTTGACTCCCACACATCTATTCGAGTCCAACACAACATCGCCCGTTCGACTCTCAGACCCGAGCGCCCGTCCGATGAACTGCTCCACTCCGACGCCCTCTCATCTGGGCTAGTCTTAGTCTCAGCTAACAGAAGGCATCCTCCCTTTGAACAACTCTTGTTTATGTGTACAGTATTTGCTGTGGGTTACCTGCTCCTACAGATCTTACCTCTATCACCGAGCACATTTAACCTAATGACCTTAATGCCCAAGGGGTCATGGGAGAAAACAGGTCTGGCTAACTAGCTAGCACTACTGACCCGTGGTGCGGTCGACCCAAACACGCTGTGAAGGCCGGCCTCTTAGATTTCAGAATCTAGATTACCAACCTGCCGAGATGACCAACCTGCACGTTCTTATCGTATCGTAAAAACAGCTGACCGGAGCAGGGGGAAACAACTTTTACGGTGCTTGGAGTTATTTCCCCTTATCAGCGGTCATGACAGGAAGAGATCTGAAGTGACCTTTCGTCTCGAGTTTCTGACCTTCCATAATTCCGTCCTATTAATGCAGCACTAGACCCTTGTTGACCACGGCAGACCTCTGATGGACGCTACTGATATGGACACCCCTGCTTAAGGTATAAAAAGCCACTTAATAAAGTGATCCTCAAACATTCCCCCATTGGACCGAAACACAAGACAAGGCCACCATTTTTTTTTAAACATGTGCTTAGTTATGACCTTTGAACTTTTAATTGGTGGCTCCAAGGAGGAAACGGTGTTTTTATGTCTAATAACCGTCTAAGTTTAAGACTCATCATATTCTGAAATATCTCTGATATTATACTACGCTTCTGGTGGGACTCGTGGACTGCTTCCTAATCAGCGAATTTGGTATCAAGAGTATATTACCAATAATTCTAAATGTTTGAAAGAAAGTATGGTTCAATAATGAGTTCAATAGCGCGCAAAATATAATTCCCGATAACTACACTAAATGATTTTTTTTTATTTTAAATAACTAACGCGATATTTTCTTTTCGGTAATTGAAATCGTCTCGATTTAAGTAGGGTGTACAAAATATAAAAAAATATCGGTTTAAAAGTGGTTGGGACATCAGAATATTTAATAGAGTTGATGGGCGTGAACTAAAAAGTGTGCAGTGACGTATCATGGGGGGGGGGGTAGGGTGTAGCAAAATTTGGGATTCTTAAATGTGCGTCACTTGAGTTCATGTTTCGTCAAGTAACTTTACTAGATGGGAAGTTCACACTTTGCTTGGTAGCCTATAATCTTGCCATTTCATATTTCTTCAAAGTTTCTGGACACAATATATTTATAATTCCTGTCTCATGTTTGTTTCTTCTATATTTTGATGGGTGGCATTGTCAGCGAACTTTCCCGGGGACGCTAATCCTAGCAACGCCACTGCACTAATGACAAGTATTTCATTAAAAAATATTTGAACTGTCACGGAATCTTTAGGTTTGCCTCATGCAGGCCTGCACAACATACGACCTGTCGGTCAGCCTGTCACCAGCTCTCATGCAGGCCTGCACAACATACGACCTGTCGGTCAGCCTGTCGCCAGCTCTCCTGCAGGCCTGCACAACATACGACCTATCGGTCAGCCTGTCGCCAGCTCTCCTGCAGACCTACACAACATACGACATGTCGGTCAGCCTGTCGCCAGCTCTCATGCCGGCCTGCACAACATACGATCTGTCGGTCAGCCTGTGGCCGCCAAGTAATCAAGTATTCCTTAGTATTATTATTTTCTTATTTAGCTTTCCCCGATGGTCCTATTTTCTTATTTAGCTTTCCCCAATGGTCCTATTTTCTTATTTAGCTTTCCCCAATTGTCCTATTTTCTTATTTAGCTTTCCCCAATTATCCTATTTTATCATTTAGCTTTCCCAAATTGTCCTATTTTCTTATTTAGCTTTCCCCAATGGTCCTATTTTCTTATTTAGCTTTCCCCAATGGTCCTATTTTCTTATTTAGCTTTCCCCAATTGTCCTATTTTCTTATTTAGCTTTCCCCAATTGTCCTATTTTCTTATTTAGCTTTCCCCAATTGTCCTATTTTCTTATTTAGCTTTCCCCAATTGTCCTATTTTCTTATTTTGCTTTCCCCAATTGTCCTATTTTCTTATTTAGCTTTCCCCAATCGTCCTATTTTCTTATTTAGCTTTCCCCAATGGTCCTACTTTCTTATTTAGCTTTCCCCAATTGTCCTACTTTCTTATTTAGCTTTCCCCAATTGTCCTATTTTCTTATTTAGCTTTCCCCAGTTGACCTACTTTCTTTCGACCCGCTTTTCATGGAGTATTAGGCCTACGGCCAACCTTACATTTTGAGTTGTGCAGGCCTGGCCTAATGTGTATGATTCAGTTGCTATTGGATAGCAATCCACCCACACTCCATCCACACTCCATAGGAGCAGGTTTGCGTCTCCTTGTGTCCGTCCTGTACCATCCTGTCAGGCTTGACCCGCGCACACAAACACATCCATAGCACTTGCTAACAATGTCCGCCATGGCGCGCAGATTGCCATGCGAGATCGCCATGGCAACATACGGGCAAGCACCAATGAAAAATTATTGCGTTTGCCAGGTATGCGACGAACTTGTTGTTAAATAAACATTTTTCCTGGCCAATTAGGACGCGAGTACTCAGTGGGTAACAATCTGCCATGCTGAGCTGAAAACAATGGTGGCTATTTTTAGGTAAGACTAGCAGAAATGCTGATGCCTGGTGGTGGTGGGGGTTGGGGTGGGGGGGGGGGGCAATTTGCTTTGTTAAATAAAAACACAAACTGTGCGATTAAGGAGAAAGTTGACATGACCTTGACCTTTAACTTCAGGTCTTCGGGTCTGCATGTGCGACTTTTCCAATTTTAGATTACACCCATTGAAATTTTAGTTATTGAAAACTGAAGGAAAATTTGAGCTGCATCGTTGTCATTGTCAATGAGACACAAACAACGTGTGTCAGCTGTCTATGAGACACAAACAATGTGTGTCAGCTGTCAATGAGACACAAACAATATGTGTCAGCTGTCAGTCAGACACAAACAATGTTTTTTCAGCTGTCAATCAGACACAAACAATGTATGTCAGCTGTCAGTGAGACACAAACAATGTATGTCAGCTGTCAATGAGACACAAAAAATGTGTGTCAGCTGTCAATGAGACACAAACAATGTGTGTCAGCTGTCAATGAGACACAAACAATGTGTGTCAGCTGTCAGTGAGACACAAACAATGTGTGTCAGCTGTCAATCAGACACATACAATGTGTGTCAGCTGTCAGTGAGACACAAAAATTGTGTGTCAGCTGTCAGTGAGACACAAACTTTGTGTGCCAGCTGTCAATTAGACAAAAACATTGTGTGTCAGCTGTCAGTGAGACAATGTGTTTTAGCTGTCAGTGAGACACAATGTGTGTCCAGCTGTCACTGAGACTAGTGATGGGACGATTAATCGGAATCGTATCGGAATAATCGAACTATCGGGATTTTTCCAAAGCATCGGGAATCGGTATCGGAGCTGAATATTTCAGACCCGATACCGATACCAAAAGGATTCTTAATTAATTAACTGCCGCAAGCCGGTGAAAGCGCAAAGTTTATATGAAACCTTTCCAAGACATTGTTATCTAGCATATTGTCAAGCTTCAATAGCAAGTTAATACACTGTTCTAATCAATTCTCCACTTTTATATTCATTAAATATGTTAATACATGGGCACAGTAAGACATATATGTAAAAATGGCCAGGAATCGGAATGGTATCGGGAATCGAGTCGGGAATCGGGATTATTGGGTAGAATGGGAATCGTATCGGAATCGTTACAAATTTTGGTATCGTCCCATCACTAACTGAGACCCAAACAATCTGTGTCAAGCTTTCAGTGAGACACAATCTGTGTCAAGCTTTCAGTGAGACACAATCTGTGTCAAGCTTTCAGTGAGACACAATATGTGTCAAGCTTTCAGTGAGACACAATCTGTGTCAAGCTTTCAGTGAGACACAATCTGTGTCAAGCTTTCAGTGAGACACAATCTGTGTCAAGCTTTCAGTGAGACACAATCTGTGTCAAGCTTTCAGTGAGACACAATCTGTGTCAAGCTTTCAGCGAGACACAATCTGTGTCAAGCTTTCAGCGAGACACAATCTGTGTCAAACTTTCAGTGAGACACAATCTGTGTCAAGCTGGCAACGAGACACCAACAATGTGTGTCACGCTGTCAGCGACACACAATGCGTGTCAAGATGCCAATGAGACACAAGCAATGTGTGTGTCCATAGTCCATAACACTATATATGTTAAGCTTTCCTTCTAGTTACCCAGAATGCAAATGTAAACGTCTCGACAAATGCCTTCATCATTACAACAACAAACCTGTGTATATGGATCTATAACCTTGACATTAGACACATCTCAATAACTGATCCGGCCTATACCTAAACACGAAAGCAAAGAATACGAATGGCCACAAGTTCCACACGCAAACCAAACTCAGAATGGCGGACAGAAGGAAGTGGCTGGAAGTCAAACAAGAAAGACACACACACACACACAAAAACAACAACACAAAAAAAACATTGCAGAAAACTAAAATGTTGAACTTGGTTTTTATCAAAGGGGGTCTCTACGTGATCCCGACCTATAAAGTCCGACCCCTCCCCCCCCCCACTGGGTCACGCCCTACACCATGTCAGGCGGTGAGCTGACCCAGGACTCACTCGTTAAGACGGTTTTAGTGTTAAGTTTCTATGACAATAAAATGACTGGTGCCGACCGGTCATCTCCTTGGAAACATAAAGATGTCATAAAAACGTTTAAGACCGGACACCTGAGCCGGACCTGCTTCCAAGCCGGACACGCTTCGAGTACAATTCTTGACGGTACACCCTTTACAATTGTATTTCACAACAAATTCGATTTACATTTATTTTTTCATTAGTTTTAAAAAGTCTCAAAGACATTTTTTTTTTCTGAATTTTTATTTTATTTTATTTATTTATTTTGTTGTTGTTTAAAGGACAACTCGCCCTCACTAAAACGTTTGCGTTACGACTACGACTATGGACGACTACGACTATGGACGACTACGACTATGGACGACTACGACTATGGACACCCAATATTCGTATCCGAATACGTCTTCAAGTTTCCGACCAACGGGCATGTATAAAAAAAGAGATAAGTGCCGGGAGGTGCACGGGTCCAACTTCTAGTACCAGCATTAAAATGCCACAACCGTGTTTGACTCGAATGTGAACACTGAGGGGGGGGGGGGGGGGGGGGGGGGGGGGGGCGTCTTCCGCTGACAGGTAGATCACGTGACACGGCCCATGATTGCGGCCCATAAACCTAACATGTCAAATGTCAAGTTTACAAAACAATTATCGGACCCTCCTTTGTAACCAACTGTTCAATTGATTGATAACTTATTGATGGAGCTAGGTTTTATACTCTATATTTCAAATCTATCTATGTTAGCTCTTTATCTTTCTAATCTATCTATGTTAGCTCTCTATTTTCTAATCTATCTATGTATGTGTTAGCTCTCTATCTTTATAATCTATCTATGTTAGCTCTCTACCTTTCTAATCTATCTAAGTTAGCTCTCTACCTTTCTAATCTATCTAAGTTAGCTCTCTATCTTCATAATGTATGTGTGGTAGCTCCCTATCTTCATAATGTATGTGTGGTAGCTCCCTATCTTCATAATGTATGTGTGGTAGCTCCCTATCTTCATAATGTATGTGTGGTAGCTCCCTATCTTCATAATGTATGTGTGGTAGCTCCCTATCTTCATAATGTATGTGTGGTAGCTCCCTATCTTCATAATGTATGTGTGGTAGCTCCCTATCTTCATAATGTATGTGTGGTAGCTCCCTATCTTCATAATGTATGTGTGGTAGCTCCCTATCTTCATAATGTATGTGTGGTAGTTCCCTATCTTCATAATGTATGTGTGGTAGTTCCCTATCTTCATAATGTATGTGTGGTAGTTCCCTATCTTAATAATGTATGTGTGGTAGCTCCCTATCTTCATAATGTAAGTGTGGTAGCTCTCTATCTTCATAATGCATCTGTGTTTCTTCTAAACAGTATTGCTCATCTATCCGTGTTTGTTTGTAAGCATGTATTAGTCTGCTTCTTCGTGTCTCCTAGACATTGGAGATGGTTGGTTTGCATGACGGCTAAAGCTAACCACAAACTTACAAGTAATACAAAGAAGACAACAAAAGCGATGACGTCATTCAGAAACCTTCTCTTGCCGTAAAATGTTGGCCCAGCACGCATGACGTCATAAGCCGAAGTCAGCGTCCAAACATCCGGCCGGCCAAATCGTCCAAAATGGTGGGGAGAACGTTTCGTCCAGAGCTCTCTCTGGCTCTCTTTCTGGCTCTCTGGCTCTGTCCATCGCATCTCCAAATCTATCGAACTGCCAGCGGACGATCAAAGGGGGTTTATCAATTCCTTTCGTCCAGATGTTGCACACCCCGCCCCATAAACAACACCCCTCGCCATAAATTGACATAAAGCTCTTGTTTACCCCAACTCCCCCGCCCCCCCTTTGGCGGTTATACACAAACCTCTTCCCGTCTCAGAGACCCGGCTCCTTTTGAATGTCCTTATCGCGCGGTGCCTCCCCGCGCGCACGGTCCTCTTCGTATAAACCAATCGTTAAGAGACAACTCCGACGCGTCTCGCGTTGTGTGAATGGGCCATAAAAATCTTCCCCCTCGTCTTTGACAGTCCCCCGCGCCCGTAACTGTTGAAGACCAGATTTGCATATTCCCCGCGCCTGATTGGACGCTTCTTCCCCCATTTGTCCGGGATTACATTCGGCCCGGTACGCACTTTGCCGGCACGTTGATCTCATTGAAGATTGGTTCCCCGGGAACATCGCGCAGGGATCTTACCAGTTTTCGATGGTCTAGCGGGACTTTCTGCATTACAGGCGCCAACATCCGGTAATGGCTATCTGCTGTATCGGGGCGCGAGAGAAGGTACGGTCCCGTGGACTGATGGGATGGACATGGAAATAAGGGAGGGCATTATCAACGTGAGCGCGAACCGATGGTCTAATGGAAGGAATGGGGAGGGGAGGGGGGGGTAGACCAGACGAGTTGTGAAATTATGACTAGGGAGGGAGAACGTGGAGACAAACTGGACATTAACATTCAGCACAACGAGATTGTCAGACAAGAACAACTACTTTAGGTGGAGGTTGAAGGTGCAAAATTTGATTTTTTTACTTAGAAATACCCACATTTAAAATGGTATTGTATGATAGTATGATCCATCGTGGTTCTGTTGGCGTATCAATAAACGAAGATTTGAAATAACCTTGCAACACTCTGATTGGTCCGACAACAGAAGACGTAGGTTTCCAAGATATCGAAATGGGTAACAATTAAAAGTGTAACTATGACTACACGGGATAGTTTTTAAAAGAAGAAAAAAAAACTATTTCTATGTTCCCGTGACTTGACGGGTTATCATCTAGTATAAAGTAGGCGTGGCCAGCAACTGACATATTGTCACAATCTCCGCGCCGTAAACAACCAGATGTCACTCAGGTGAACGTACGACCCTAACAGCAGAACAAGAAGTGAACGGCTATCCCCCACCCCCACCCTCACAACGGCTACAACAAGGAATTTGCCTTGTCCCCCCCGGGACAGGACAAGACAGGTACACATGGGGAGGGGGGGAACAAGAAAAACCTCTTGACGTTGACTCTGAGGAGCTCAAGCCCGGGCACCGACTCCGGGAAAAGGAATTATGACTACAGTTTAACGACTCGGTTTGCGAGTAAGCGACTCCTGTAAGCTCATTCTCATTCCTTCGATCAAACTCTCATATCCAAAATGCCTGTGACAAAAATAATAACCTTTACACGTTGGACCACAAAGTACAATGGTTAAACCACATTTACACGTTGGACCACAAAGTACAATGGTTGAGTTTTCTACCGCCTGGCCACGGAGATACGTAGTTCCCATTTCTTAAGGGTTTTCCCCAGCTAGAGGTAGCCTATATAGCCAGTAGCTAGAGATATAGAGCCAGTAGCTAGAGGTAGCCTACATAGCCAGTAGCTAGAGGTATAGAGCCAGTAGCTAGAGGTATAGAGCCAGTAGGAATGGATTTAATAGCCAAGCCTAACAGCTATTGGGGCGGGGGTAATTAAACAATGGGGGAAAAACTATTCAATGTTTTCAAAATCTATCCGCCACTGCGCCCCCGCTGCCTTCCCGGGGGGGGGGAAATCTAAACACCCACAGGGTGGGGGGGGGGGGCGCTATGGTGATCTCACATCGATTCACCAACAATTGAAAGAATGTAGGCGACCTTTCAAAGGGGTCATCAATTAATTAGCGCGACAATGAACACTCCCCGCTGACCAACACGTCATTAGTGGAGCTGAACTCAGATTTATGGTGGAGCTGAACTCAGATTAATGGTGGAGCTGAACTCAGATTTATGGTGAAGTCGGTAAGTTAATTTTGAGTCGGAACCATCTTGTGAGTCATAGAGGAGGAAGGGGGTGGGGAGAGTGTGGGACTCATTCTAGAGTCATACCGGGAGTCACTGTTGAAGGTAGGCGTGCAGTCATAACAGGCGTCACTTTTGAAGGTAGGCGTGGAGTCAAAGTGGAGTGTACCGTCAAAACAAAACATCTTCCACATCAAATGACCTCATCAATAGGGGTGTTTTTATCGAAAAGAGACAACACCAACTGACTTAGGGAAGAGTCTCGGGGTGTGAGTCATGAATTCGGAGTCGCACTCGACTATCTGGACTCCTTAGCTCTGCCTGCGTTATAAACACATGTTGATGGATCATTACTGGAGAGAAACGGATATCTGTTCGTGACGAGTCCCTATCAACTCTTCGTAAGCTGCCATTATAAATGTATACACATCAAAACCTCGACCTTTGCCAATACTAGGAGACAGCGAGCCAGAACCTCAACAACGTCATTAACCGAGGACCTAACAATAACGCGGGCACCCAATGGTGTTTACCCGGCGATCAACTCTTCAAAGACCTGGAGTCTCTCCGCCTGAGCACCTTTGTTTTACAGGGCGCGCTTAAACCACGTACTACAACATCACTCACTTCATCAGCCACATTCTCCAACCCATCTTTACAACAAAAACACCACACACACACACAAAAGAGCCATATTATCCCTGAGGCCACAAGTGTAAAGCAGGGATCCTACCGTAGACCTGTACATGCAGGCTTGACGGCCACTTCAGTGGTGTGGGGGACTCAGACTATCTCACCCCAACGGTCTCGGAGCTTTACGAGTGAGACACCGAAGATTAAACCCCCTCCAACCAGATGGCAGCACTGGCAAGATGAAAACAACGGTGTGTAGGCCCCCGCCAACATATACAATGTGGGGGCTTGGGACCCCGGAGGCGTAAACATATCTCGGCGGTGTTTAGTATCAAACATGGTCGAGAGGGGTGGTGGGGGTGGGGTAGGGGGATCACAGCTCTCGCGTTGCCCTCGGCATCTGCAGCCTTCACGTGCGATGATGCCACAAGAGGCACATGGACTCAAAACCCGAGTCGCAGCCGAGGGTCTGGTCTGCCTAGGTAAGTCTGCTACGGCACAACAGAGCCAGACCGGAGGAGTCAAGGGCCATCCTTTGAAGTAGTTGCGGGGCCAAAATAGATGGGGCTTTTGTGAGAAAAAGATAAATGGTGGGTGGGTGGGGGGCACTTCCGGTCGATATTGACTGGAGATATCGATTGCTTGCACATGATGCCCCGAGATGACGCCCCTAAAATATCATGGAGGATTACCGGGACATGGCATGATTATGTTGATAGATGATCAACAGTTGGCCTATACTGACCTAGCATCACATGACATCTTAGCTAATTACGTCGCGGTCGAAAAGTTGGGGGGGGGGGGGGGGGGGAAAATTGGTGATCTGGGGGGGGCAAAAAAATTTGGGCGGTCACTTTTTTTTTTTTTTTTAAATTTAAATTTTTTTATTTTGAAATTTT